>JZKD02S1674918.1:255277-265369 GCA_000966675.3 Picea glauca
TATATATATATATATATATAATTACAAAAAAATTATTTATCGACCTCCAACCAAATGTAACAAAAATAAAAACGTTTTAAATGTTGCATACTGGAGTCCCCAAATTTGTGGAGTAAGAGTTAAATATATCGGTTTGGCTTTTAGTGTATGCCCCTTTCCCATAAATGTAAAATCACCAAGCCCTCCCCTCTCAATATCATGTGACATTCGACATTAAATTGTCTAATATTTTGTAGACCGTGCAATATTATGTTCCACTAGGGATAACGATATGGTCCCACCACACCATAAGTATAATATTAGTGATGACACATTGTCATATAAACTTTTCTACTTATTGCTAAACACATATTTGTATAAACTAAATACGTATCCATAAGGTTCCTTTTTGAAGAAGCTTCTTTGTATAGATTATGTTTTTCCTTTATAAGTTTAGGTAGAGTTTATTGTATTTTAATAGAAACAATGGTCAACACTCTCCAACAACTTTGTATCGTGTATATATTAAGATAAAATATATTTTTAATTTTGATAATTTTTAATTTATATTAGTTTTTTTAATGAACATTATTTGTATGGTTGGTATTATGGGTATATCCGTTGATATGATAAATTAATAATCATGGCAATATAATCTAGTCATTTTAAGAGTTTTCATCCATTATTCTTATTAGATCTCAGACTATTAAGTTTTGAATGATCAATATCATAGATTTAATGTCCCTAAGAGCTTCCACCTCTTACCCTTTATTAAATATACTATAAGGCCTTAGCCATTGATGGCTTTGGACATCCTTGTTGTATGATCATCTTGGTGGTCATTGATTAGCGTGGATGGACATGATGGAGGGTTGATGGCTAGAAGAGTCGATTTTGGGCACCCTTGCACGATGGCAAGGTGCACCATGGATATGTTAGGCACCTTTGTTGAAATTGAGTGCACCCTAGACCTTGGTAGCATGCACTAGTTGAACGCATCAAGAGAATCTTGGAAGGGAACTTGGCAAGGGAAAGCAAAGTGGGGATTATAGAAGATGACCCCATTCGATCTGTGAGTATGATGCATGACAAACAATATTGGCATAGAGAACTTGACTAGCTTTTGTAGACTTGGGTGCTAGGGCTAAATGTGGACCCAAGGAGTTGGGCACTCCACACTTGGGGGTTACGACAGGCGGAAAAAGTGCCTTCAGGCACCAGCATATGTGGAGCACAATCATGGGACGCACTCGTTGGGTGCACACCCCCCAAGAACGCATCCTTCGAGCACACATCCATTGGACACACTTATTGGGATTGTGGCACTTTGGGCACATCATCGTTGCATGTTGACTAAAGGGGCTTGCAAGTGCAATGCAAGTCTCATCTAAAAGGATGATGCCTCAAAAGTGCTCAGGCATAAGAGAAAAGGTCATTCATGAGGAGTATAAAGGAGCTTTACTATTGTGATAAGTTCAAGGTTGGCACAGTAGGGAAAATTGCATTGGTTGAGTGAGAAGAAGAAGAAGTCAGGACCTGAAGGAGGTAGGCCTATGATTGCTTCAGGGGTTGGATTGTGTAAGTATGTTGAGCGATAGGAAGAAGGCAATATTTCCTTAAACTTAGTGTGTATATGTAATAGAGTTGCATGCAGAAGGTTGCAACTCCCTTAATGTATATATGTAACATTCTTTATATAATAAAGTTAATGCACATGCCCTTGGTGTCGCCTATACATGTGCATTGTGGACTCTTTATGTTGTTGGATGTTTGTTGTTTCATGCTTTGCTTTGTGTTGGCTAAGTGTTAAAGTATTGTTGGGATGTTTTAAAAGTCATGATTGTATGTGTGCCTATTGTTGAATGAACTTGGTTGAGTAGGACTTAGTTGCATTTGATAGATTGTAGCTTAAGGTGAATTTATGGGAAGACCTTAAGTGAAGAGGTATAGACTAGTTTTAGTAGGTGTGTACTCACCAATTCAATATGGTTGAGACAAGGTAGTGCCACATGACCTCAAGTGTCGAAATAAAATTGGAAGAAACTAGAGTTTGCAAAGAAAAATTCAACAGATTGTGGGTCCACATATAAAACTTATATTGTTCACCACTTTTTGAAGCACAAGTGGTACCGGTGTTGATTTTAAGACAGTTTTGGTGCTCTTCACCATTGTCACTACCTTGACAAGTGATATCAAATTATTCTTTATCACATTGGAGTGAACTTGAGGCAAAGAAATCGGCTTTCAGATGAGTTGGCATGCAGTCACAAGAGTGGATAGAAGATGTAAACTTAATGCTTTGTTGCAACAAGCAATTAAGACACTTCGTCTACACAAAATAGTGAGTTCTCTTATTGTTTCGGAAACATTGTAGGCTTGAGGCAACAAGTTGAACCAAGACTTTGAGACTTGGATAGGCTTTTCAGATGTGCCTAGAGGGTCAGCCCATTTTTGGGTTGCAACATGGAAAACATAGATAAAGAGTCATGGAAAACAAAGATAGAAGTCGTGGCCATGGCTTGAAACATTGGGATCAAGAGATCCATCAGTCGTACCAAGCACATGTAGTGAAGTTTGAGAAAACTAGCACATGGGCTAAAGCTTGGGTTCAGAAGTTGAAGAATTCGAGAGACTTGGGTGTTTCCTAAGTTGGAATCGTTCAAGAGGAAGGATGCCTAAGATGAAAACAACATTACATAAAGGAATCAACCGAAATTGCCTAAGTCCAAAGGTAAGAATGTTGTGTGTTTCCTTTGTTATCAGAATCATTTTGTCGTGGATTATCCTTTGAAGAAGAAGTTGGAAGACTTGGAAGAATTCCAAATGAAACCAATTTTGAAGGTGAAGTAAACAACCTTGGGAGTATCCCAATTACAACATACTTCAAAGGCAACATTGGAGGTTTTAGGTGCCTTGACAGTAGGTTTGGGCAAGTGCATGGAAAAAGGTCATGAATGTGATTCACAAGGTGAAGATAGGAATGGTATTTGTTTTGTGAATGAAACTATGAGTGGATTGAAGGTGGTAGCCTTGGTAGACATTACTTTGTAAGTGAACATACCACTACAACACTTCATCGTAAACTTGAGAGTAGCATGGCCACATTCAAGGTGGTGAACTCAATACTGAAGCCAACAATAGGAGTAGTTCATTCTACACCTTTGGAGGTTAGGGAATGGTTTGGTAGTTTAGACTTTACAATGGCTCCATTGGATGACCATACAATGATCTTGGAGCAAGACTTTCTCAAGATTTCCAAAGCAATTCCCATGCCCCATGATAATTGTTTGATGTTCTTATATGGAATCAAGATTTGTGGTATGTCTACAATGACTAGAAGGAAGTTGGGAATGATACCAAGAATGTCATTCGTAAAGTTGGTTAAGGAAACCAGCGAATCCATAGACATGCCTTATGTTATTGCATAGGATCAAGAAGATATGGTTTTGGGGAAAGAATCCTTGGGTTCCAAAGAGGGTGAAGACCATACAAAGAGTAGGTTGGTAGCATTAGAGACTTTCAAGGAGTCGGTCTTGAAAAATATTGAATGGTTGTGCACTTTGAGGAACCAAAAGCAATATATTGGAGACAATCTTGGACTTGCACTAGCAGTAGATATGGATTTCATTGGCGAAGGTACTCACCAAGAAATGACTTAATACATAATTGTGCAGAAGATGAGGTAGGTCATACAAATGTTTCATTATTGATGAAAAATAGTCTAAGTGTCTGGGTTGAGTAGTGCATGGAGGCACTCAACCAATAAGACTCTAAGTTGGATGCAAAAGTGGGATATGAGTATTTCCATGATTTTGATGTAGCTAACATTGTAAATTTTTGCAGATTAGCTATGGGAATCTAGGATTTATAGTTGATGGAAAACTGATTAGAAAATTTGGGTTGTAGACCATCGAAGAAGCGGGCATTTTTGTGATACTTGAGATTGAAGAACGAGTTAGCAACTTTGATTGGAAGTGGCCTTAGCAACTACTTTCCATCTCCTTTTCTCTAACAAGTCACAAGGTGGTGATGTAGGGCCTAGTCGGCCCTGCTGACTAGACCTTCCAGTCGACTAGCCAAGTCAACTGCAGTAGTCGGTTAGGAAGTCGTTCAAACAGACAATTAGAGTCGACTGATCGAACAGTTAAGGAATGTAACCGACTAGTAACTGTATATCACACATATATATACATTATCATGTAATGGAAAGACAGGGGTTGTTTTGGACATATATATAATAAAAGCTAATAATGGTTCTCCCCCACTTGTGTATGCTCTTCTATATGTCTATGTGTTCTTATATATAATCTTCTAGTGTGTAATGCTATGTGTAAGGACATGTTGGCAACCTTCTCGTACTTTCTCCTAGACTACAACATTGGTTTCGTTGTCGGTAGTTCTGAACTTGGGCATACACAACAAAAACGCACACAGATGTTAACTTTGGAAGACATATGTGAATGATGGGAGCGTAAGATTATCAATTACATCAAGAATATTGCAAGAAGAAATTGATTGGCGCTCGTTGAAGCACATGCTCAATTCTTCTCAGAAAGTCACGAACAATTTATGGAATCCATTCCAAAAGCATTATTAACACATCTCAATCAGCCTAATGTGCATACCCACTTTCAATGAGAATTTGATGCATAAGATAATAAATGATGGAAGAACAAACTCAAACAAGTGGGTCCAGAGGATTATGGAAGATTAAATTGAAAATAAAGCAATTGAAGATAGAGAGTCAGTCCAAACTATCAAGAAAAAATTCTATATAGAATTGCATGACAGATTCCTTTACACCATCCCTTCCCTGCTACATAAATTCCTCTTAGACAAAGGAGTCGGCAAAATTGTTAAGTATAGACCCCCTTTGAAAAATCCTCCTCCAAAATCCAATTGGTAGAAAAGATAAGAAGAGTGGGAAGCGTTCTTGGAAGATAACTGCAAATATACCAGAGAAGATTCAGATTACTTTTTAAATAAATGAGCAGACAAAAAATGACAATGGAAATCGTTGACCATGAGTAAGTCGGGTCGGCATCTGGGGGTGGATGATTCGTGGGATGAGATAAGTGGAAGTTGAAGTTAAAGACAAAGTTTAACTGAAGTCGAACCACACCCAAGTTGAAAATTTCAAAAGTCAATAGAAAGATAACTAATTCAAACGAGAAATATGTGCATCGAACGTAGATCCATAAGCCTTTAGCAATGGGATAAAAGGAAAAATAAATGAGAAGAGTTATGAAATGAGAGGGATCTCTGGAAATCTCATAGAAAACCTACCCAGGCACAACAAATCGTTGGAACAGCCCTTGAGAGGGCCCCGACGGCTCCTAGGAGAAGTGGAATCTTGCGAGTGAGTATGGCATTCGATGGTGCCCAACAAGCCAATGACCAAGTCAACATGGAGATCGACGATTCAGGACCTGCAATTCAAATTTCTCTTGTAAGAAGTCCTAGCCTACGTATGCAGACTTTCTCTGATAAAGACTTCACACAGTCACAGCGGGTGCGGTGTCGAACTGATAACACTGGTCAAATAAGAGATACAATGTTAATTGAAGCACAAGAAAATAGTGAATACCAACCAGAATATATACTTATTCATGTAAGAGATCTCACAGACACCGCCCCCCTGCCGAATCTACTTTTACAATATTCCAAGTCAACATATAGTGAAAATGAACCGTCACAACCCTATAGAGGATGATTCATCAAATATTTACATAAAGCTTGTGAGACATATGCTCAAAGCCCAAGAAAAGAATGTGCATAGTTAGAAATTGAATTGGTCGAGTCGAAAATCCAAAACTCGACTCAAGAAAGTAATCCAACCTCTTAGTCGACCTCGACACAAACTCTAACAATAGTTCCATTTTCGAAGAAACCCCATAAAGAAGGAGAAGAAGACCCTAAGCGGAATTGGTTCTTCTGCAAGAAATTTTGGGATGCAACCGACATAACTAACGAAGACAAAAAAATGGCATAGTTCGGTGCTGCCCTTCAAGCTAGAGCTCTTACTTGGTTTATGAATTATATGGACAATCAATGATTCTTTAAGGAAGATATAAAGAAAAAATTCCTCAAGTTCTTCAAACTTAAGACAACAGTCACTTGGTAGCACAAAAACTAAAAGAAATCAAGCAAAATCTGGGAGAAACAGTCTAAGAATACAAGAATAGATTTAAAGATTTATTAACCCAAATCCCTTACGCAATCGACGAAAATATGTTTGTACAATGGTATCTAGTAGGTTTACTACAAAATATCAAAGTTCCCCTCTGAATGTATGATCTTCAAACGTGCAAAGACATACTGAAAAAATCACAGTGGATCGAAATGGATGATGAAGGTGCCTTGTGTTCAACAATTGTTGAAAAAAGACTGGAAGAAAATCTCATAGAGCTACAACAATCAATCAAAAACATGTTGATCACACACAATGAACTCTGGTACAATGGTATCTAGTAGGATTACTACAAAATATCAGAGTTCCCCTCTAAATGTATGATCTTCAAACATGAGAAGACATACTGAAAAAAGAACAGCGGATCGAATTGGATGATGAAGGTGCCTTGTGTTCGACAATCGTTGAAAAAAGACTGCAAGACAAGATCATAGAGATACAAAAATCAATCAAAAACATGTTGATCGCATGCGATGAACTCTAGTGTACCATTTTATCAAGCGAGGGACACGAAATATATCACCACAAATTCAATGATGTGTTGGACCTAACAGTTAGATGTATCCAAATTGAAACACATTGTGATATTTGTGAAGCCTTGACAAATAATGCAAAAAGAGACTGCCCACACAATCTAAGGAATAAACACCCCAAGTGGTGCCATATATATGAATAAAAATTATCATTCCACTCAGGAATGTCGATTAAATGAAAAGAATAGACCGAACATTCACTCAGTGTATCATACATAGGTGGATGAACAAGATGTTGACCAAGCAAATGGAAACGGATACAGAGGATGAGGTCGAGGTGGTTATCAAGGTCAAGGTAGAGGAAAAGGAAATTTTGGTATAGGATGTAGCAGAGGAAGCTACTATTTCCTTAATTGTTGGAAAGACGGTCATATCAACCCAGACTACCCAATCAAAGACAAAATCGACCTCAAGTTATGTAACATTTGTGGAGTAGGAGATCATTCCCTAGAAGAATGTTATATTGTACTAGAAAAAGTCATTCACAAAATAAATGTAAATCTCTTTCATACAATACCAAAACAAGAGATCCTAAATTCCAAGAACCTTCATGTAATAATGCGTTCATGAGCCAATGAAGATATGTATCCAGAACTATCAAGTCGAAAAAGGAGAGACTGACATATATACCCTGATCCATATCAACAAGACAAACTTATGTGGGAAGCGATGAAATTATTCAACAACATCGACCAAGATAAAATGAACAAGGGAGGACATACAAATATTTTTGATATGGAGTTAGACGAATTTCTTCAGTTGTTAAAGGAAAAGAACTCAGTTGACCCTCTGATCGACCTACTGAGTATTCTAAGAGAATATAAAGAAGAACAAATATATTTTAAAAGTTTGTGCCAACTATCTCAAGAATGGCATACAATTGACTTCGACCTCAAAATCGACAGACACGTGATCAAGGAAGTTGTAGTCAATTTTTTATCTCAAGTAAACATACTCCCAAGGTAAACATGGATTTTACTCGAATAACCACTGCTTCAACCAACTATGAATTTCCTAAAGCTAGCATATCATAGGTTCATTGAACCAATAGGTACCCTTAAAAATGTAATAACATCTATAATGGGAATTTCGATGAGAGTCAATTTTGAAGTAATCAATTTGTTCGAAGTCATTCATGCCTACACCACTTTACTCGGAAAACCTTAGGGAAGAAACATGCGAGATACAATCTCCCTTGAAAGAGATAGGATTAAATTGAAAAGAAGTGGAAGAAAAATCATAATCCCATTGTATCCAAAGGAAGGTAAACCTTGGATCAAGACATGGGATGAAGCTCATGAAGCTTGACGACTATATCAAGTAATAAATGAGTAAAGAGATAATGTTGAGCTGAAAAGTGAAGGTGAAATCCTAGTTGGATCCCCATTATCAATAGGACAAAATTCAGATACATAATTGTACAACTGACAAATGGAGAATTACGAAGCTCAAGCAAAAGAATGTTGGTCGATAGAATCCATACCAATAACATGATCCAAATCACATTCTGACTCATACAAACGCAAGGCAACCCTTGTAGTTCAGTGAAAGGAACTCTCTGTCAGTGCATGTTGACAAAGCATCCAAATCGGTCGGAGAACAAGGGAGAATTCAAAGTCTAGTCGAACCCTTCACAGCCAAAGCCGCCAGATGGTGGGAAACACATGCACCTCGACTACAGACATAGAACACTGCCACTTTATATTTTGTCGAAATATTTTGGGGGAGACAATTATCGACGAACCTAGATATCCCAACATTCAAACCTAAGTTCGACCCAGTATCTCACATTCAACAATGTGAGAAGGAATGGAAAAAGGAAAGATATTGGGATGAACAAGTATGGTCGAACATGTTTTGGAATACATTATCCGACATACCACATAAGTGTATAAGATCAAAGAAGTGTCTGGGCATACATTCGACTGGAATGTGATTAAGAGTAACTTTCTTAAGGACTTTGAATTCAGATCAGAGGAGGTACTTTTGAAAGCAACTACAAAAGAAATCAAAATATTTTTTAAAAAATCAAGTCCTAAACAAAGGAAGAAAAGGGGAAAAATCAAACAAAAAGAGAAGCTAAGTAGGATTAAGAAAAACTGAATAAAGTAACTAATAAGTCGGTTACCATAGTTAGGTACAGAAAAACTATTCATCGAATACGAGATATACAATCACTACAAACTATCAAGTCATTCATTTATGCAAAAATGAGAAGAGAACAAACCCTCAGACAAGAAAACAAAGAAAAAATGTAAAAAGCAAGACCAAATTCAATACCTCATCAAGACCTTCCCCATTATCCAAACAAGCATAATAGTCGATCTAGCGAAAGAATAATGCACCATCTATGTTGGTTGTGGAGCCTGATTATCTTCCTGATTCAGAGATCCTTGCTTTCAGCCATTTTTATACTCCATGAAGACTTTACACCCCATAAGTATGTACACTCTTTCACGCGGGGGAGTGCAGAGGGGCGGTACCCCCTCTGCGGGGTCCAGGGGGACTATCCCCCCGACTGGGCGGTTCGGGGGCAAGCAGGCCCCCAGTGGGGGTTCAGGGGCAGCGTCCCCCGATGGATGTTCGGGGGCAAAGCCCCCGAAGGAAAAATTGCCTTGTAAATGTATATTGTAATTTCATTGTAAATCTGGACCGTTCATTATAAGGTCGTAGATCTAACAGTAGAAATTATGTTAGGGTTTTTTTCCCTAGAAGGCAACCCTCTGTTATGAGGGAAATGTATTGTGGCTATGCATTATGGTGAGTATTTTATTCTGAGATAGGAGACTGTCAGAGAAAGAAGAGGAAGTTACAGCGGGTTTTGCTATAAGTTGTATCCCTTCATTTGTTGGATGATAATAAAGAAAGGACCTGGCAATTTCTCTGGTGGACGTAGCCCACACTGGGTGAACCACGTAAATCTGTGTCTCTATTGTATTGTGTATCTTTTCTGTTTTCTTTCTGCATGTGTTTTATTTTATTTCTCCACGGTCCTGTTTTTCTAACAACTGGTATCAAAGCGAAAGGTAACTCGCAGGAAAAGAGGGTTCTTAGTTCGAGTGGGAGCAATGTTAGAAGATGGAAAGTTTAGGGTCGATAAATTTAACGGCCAAAACTACCAGTTATGGAAGATGCAGATGGAAGATTATTTATATCAGAAGGATCTATTCCTACCATTGGGCGGAGTAGCAAAGAAGTTGACGGCCATGAAGGATGAAGAATGGGAGATTCTTGACAGAAAGGCTCTAGGAATGATACAGCTGAGCTTGGCAGCGTCGGTGGCTTTCAATATTTCGAAAGAAAAGACAACGAAGGATCTGATGGATGCGTTGGCTAAACTATATGAAAAACCCTCGGCATCCAATAAGGTATTTCTAATGAAGAGATTAT
>JZKD02S1674918.1:269638-280065 GCA_000966675.3 Picea glauca
AAAAAAAAAAAAAAAAAGAACCCGACATTTTGCCACCGATGAAAAATCCAAACAGGTTATATCCATCCAGTTAGAGAAATAAAAAGTGGTTGAGCTAGACCTAACACAACAAGAAAGAGATTGTTTGAAAGAATCAAGTAAAGATCAGATGATAATAGATCAAGCAACAAGACACCTCGATGGAATAAAAGCGAAAACTGAGGAAATGAAGAAAAACTTCAACACTGAGTCAACCTTAGTAAATGAAGCACCCTCGAAATAAAAGCTAGAACTTTTGAGACAGATGAAGACAATGAAGATAGAGGCTCAACATTCAGTCAAAGAATGGTGAATGTTCTCCAAGCATCTTCTACATTCAGCCCTATCCATTTATCAAACAACATTCAAAAGGCTACCACATTCCCCTTCAAAACAATCGAACATACCATCGGCATACCGAAAGGACTTCCACTTCTTCAAGCATGCACCTTCTTAATCGAACATGGTTGTTTCCAGTCATCAATCCATAACCTCATAAGTAATCATTGAAGGATCTGAGGAATCTTATGATCCCACAAAAGTAACACCCCTACCATCTGATGTAAGAATGCACGAGTGGGAGGCCCCTTGGGATACAAATGAGTAGCTAGTGCAACCATCAAGAAAGCTATGAATCAAACAAATCATAGCAGGATCCGACATCAACATCCTCTATCTTCTTCTTCTTCTTTTTCTCTCTCTCATTCTATTTTTGTAATAACCTCAAATATGACATAATAGAAAATTTTGTATTTTGTCACACTCCCCTCTTGCTTGGGATAAGCAAGGAATTGATGAGGGGGGAGATGTTGTAGGGGCTAGTCAACCTTGCCGACTAGACTCAGCAGTCGACTAGCCAAGTCGACTGCAAAATTCGGTTAGAAAGTCATTCGAACAGACAATTAAAGTCGACCGACCGAATAGTTAAGGAATGTAACCGACTAGTAATTATATATCACACATATATATACAGTATCGTGTAATGGAAATACATGGGTTGTTTTGGGATATATATATAAAAATATATATATAATAAAATTTATTGATGGTTCTCCCCCACTTTTCTATGCTCTTTTATATGTCTATTGGCTCTTAAATATAATGTTGTAGTGTGTAATTATTTATGGAAGGACATGTTGGAAACCTTCTCATACTTTCTCCTAGACTAGAACAGGTGGCTCATATCCTAGGAGTAGGTAGTGGAGCCTTGACCACATGTGGAAAAGTTGCCTTGGAAAATTATGTTTTGGTGATTATTGAACAGTATGGAGGTGAAGGTGGTGATCTTGCCTTAGTTAAAAAAGAGATGTACATGATCACTGAAGTGTGGATGGAAAAGACCATTTTGGGCATGAATATGTCCATTCTCATGGAGTAGACATAACAATTGGAATGATCGCCCAACTATTTCAAGACTTGAGAGAATCCAATGTAGTTAACCATCACAAATTTGTTTGAAGTATTGATCTAGTAGTACGTTTGGATGGTGCAACACTTAGACATTTTTTTTATCTTCTTGATGAAGGTATGATTGCAACAGCACTAGGAAACCATAGTAGCGTTGGAATTAAATTGTAGTTGTAGCAAAAGGTAGCAACAATAACAAAAACAACCAAGAGACATTGTTGGTAGAAGTTGGGGCAAAGGCACTTTGTTCAAAGGAAGAATTGGAAAACGGGAAATTGCATAGAAATTATGGAAATGATAGTGTAGAGTAGTTGAAGAAGTTAATTTTCAATAGATGCATGGATCTAGGTAGAAAAATTTGAGGACAACAGATTCTTGAGGATGTTGATGGGAATGGACAAAAATTTTAGTGGGGGGTAATGTAAGGCCCTACCCTTTAGTGGATTTGGGCACCCCCACCACATGATCACCTCAATGGTCATTGACCAGCATAGATGGACATAACAAAAGGTTAATGGCTAGAAGAGTCAATTTTGGGCACGTTGCATGATGGCAAGGTGCACCATGAATATGTTAGGCTCCCTTGCTCAAATTGGGGGCACCACAAACCTTGGCAGCTCACACTAGTTTGACTCACTAAGAGAAACTTGGAAGGGAACTTGGCAAGGAAAGGAAAAGTGAGTCTTATGGTAGATGACCCCCTCTCATACGCATGTATGATGCATGACATACAATATTGTCCAATAGAACTTGATAAACTTGTATAGACTTGGGTGTTTAGGCTACATGCAGACCCAAGGATTTGGGCACTTCACACTTGGGGGTTGTGATAGATCGTAGAGTGCCTTAGGGAACAACAATCTATGAAGTGAAATTGTGAGATGCACTTGTTGGGTGCACATCCACCAGGCACACATCCATTGGGTGCACTTGTTGGGAACACCCTTTCCAGGTGCATTTGGGTGCACTTGTTGGGTGCATGGCACTTTGGGTGCAGCACCATTGGATGTTGGATTGTCTGTGGATAGATCATGAAGGGGGAAAAGGCACCATTGGACACAATCGAAGTTGGCAATGTGGGCACTTGGGTCCACCTTAGAGTAGAGGGGCTAACAAGTGCAAGTCGATTCTCGTATAAAGGAGAAAAAATCAAAAGTGTTAAGGCATGAGAGAGGAGGTCATTCACAAGGAGTGTAAAGGAGTTAAGTTTAGGGTTGGAATAGTAGCGAAAATTGCATTGGCTAACTGAGAAGAATAAGAAGACATGACCTGTAGGAGGTAGGCCTGTAGTTTCTTTAGGGGTTGGATTATGAAAGTTTGTTGGGCAGTATGCAGGAGATAATGTTTCCTTAGAATCATTGTACATATGTAATAGACTTGCAGGCAGAAAGCAATAATTCCTTAGACTCATTGTACATCTATAATAGAGTTTAGGTAGAAGGTTGCAATTTCCTTGTCATATATCTGTAACACTCTTCATATAATAAAGTTAAGGCACATGTCTTGGGTGTCGCTTTCACATGTGTGTAGGACTAAGTCATGGTTGGACATGTTCCTACTATTGAACGATCATGGTTGAGTAGGACTTAGTTACATTTGACAAATTGTGGCTTAAGGTGAAGTTATCAGCAGATCTTAAGTGAAGAGGCATAATATGGTTGTAGTAGCCATAGGCTAGCCAAGTCATAATGGTTGAGGCAAGCTAGTGTTGCATGACCTATAGTTTTGAAATGAACTTGGGAGAAATTCAAGCTTAAAAAGTAAATTTTGGGCAAACTATAGATCCATGACACCTACTCTCTTCAACCACATTCCCCAATTGCTCCAAATCCATAGCCTATCTTGATGACTAAATACTGTGCAACCAGTTTGAGGAAAGAAAAGCATTATTCACTCAAAATTTTCAAGTAAAAGACCATTTGATTTCACTTATCATTGCTAATAGTAGTTTAAAAACTCCTAGTATCTTCTAAGCTAGTTTCATATTTGCAACTTCCTGCTAAAACCCATCCTACTCTGTATAAGCTTCTTTGAAGAAGCCAATGTGGGAAACACTTATATCTACAATTAACTCGCTTAGGAATTCTTTTTTGTCATTGATCAGCATAGATGGATATGATGGAAACCTTTGATAGCTATAAGATTCGATTATGTGCACCCTTGCACAATGGCAAGGTGCACCATGGATATGTTCGGTGCCCTTGCTTAGATTGGGTACACCACTGACATTGGCAGCTCACACTAGTTGGATGCACCAAGAGAAGCTTGGAAGGGAACTTGGGGAGGGGAGGTAAAGTGGGGGTTATGGAAGATGACCCCATCCAATATGCAAGTACAATGCATGATGGACAAGATTGGCATAGAGACATTGACTAGTGTTTATAGACTTGTTGTGTTTGGGCTACATGTGGACTCAAGGAGTTGGGTGTTAAAAACTTGGGGGTTGCAATGGATGGTAGACGTGCCTTTGAGCACAAGAATCTGTGGAGCGAAATCATGGGATACCCTCATTGCGTGCACATCCACCGAGCACACATCAGTCGTGCACACATCCATGGGATTCACTTGTTGGTCATGTCATTCTCGAGCAAAATTGGGTGCCTTGGGTGCACTTGTTGGGTGCATGGCACTTTGGGCACAACACCATTGGACATTGAACAATCAGAAAACAACTCATGAAGGGGGCAGAGACACCATCGGGCATAGTGGAAGTTGGAAATGTGGGAACTTGAGTCCACCTTAGAGTGAAGAGGATTTCAAGTGCAATGAAAGTCTCATATGAAAGAAGGATACCTCAAAAGTGCTAAGGCATACGAGAAGAAATCATTCACAAAGAGTGTAAAGGAACACTATGATAGTAGGGTTGGCACAACAGGGTAAATTTCATTTCTTGAGTGAGAAGAATAAGAATGCATGACCTATAGGAGGTAGGCCTATGGTTGCTTTAGGGGTTGGATTGTGCAAGTTTGTTGGGCAGTAAATAGAAGGAAATATTTCCTTAGACTCATTGCACATCTATAATAGAGTTGCAAACAGAAGTTTGCAACTCACTTGTTGTATATTTGTAACACTCTTCATATAATACAGTTAAGGCACTTGCCTTGGGTGTTTCTTATAAATGTGTGTTGTGGACTCTTTATGTGTTGGATGTTATTGTTCCTTGATTCTCTTTGTGTTGGTTAAATATTAAAATATTGGTTAAGTGTTAAAGTATAGTTGGGATGTTTTAAAGGCTACAATCCAAGACGTGTGCCTACTATTGAAAGAACTAGGTTGAGTAGGGCTTAGTTGCAATTTGACAAATTATAGCTTAAGGTGGAGTTATGGGTAGACCTTAAGTGAAGAGGCACAATTTGGTTGTAATAGGTGTTGGTTGGCCAAACCACTTTAGCCAAGGCAAGGTAATGCTACATGACCTAAGGTATCAAAACTAACTTGGGGAAAATTAAATTTGCAACAAAAAATTTGGGTAGACTATAGGTTCCTGATAGATAGTATTAGAGCATACTCATCACCACTTTCTAAATGAAAGGTGGTATCAAAGCTAATTTTGAGAAGTGATATTAGAGCATTCTTCATCACAATGGAATGAAATTGAGCCAAAGTAGAAGGATTTGGGATGAGTTGGTAGGCAACCACAAGAGTGGCTTGAAGACTAGAAAATGCAGACCTAGTTCCTTGTTGCAATAGCCAGTAGTTCATTCGCATAGAATGATGAGTTCTCTTGTTGTTTAATGAACATTGCAGGCTTGAGGCAACAAGGTGAACCAAGTCTTCGAGTCTTGCGAAGGACTTTCATATGTGCCTAAATATTTGACACATTTTTGGGTCGTGACATGGAAATCACAGAGAAATATTCTTGGAAGACCAAGCTGGAAGTCATGGCCATGGACTTCTAGCATTAGGATCAAGAGATCTGCCAGTTTTACCAATTGCATGTGGCAAAGTTGGAGCAAACTATTGCATGGGTTAAAGCTTGGGTTTAAAAGTTCCTGACTTTGACAGACAAAGTAGAGACTTGGATGCTACCTAATCTGGTATTGTTTAGGAACAATGATGCCCAAGATGAATGCAACATTACTGCAAGGAAGAAACCAAAATTTCCTAATTTCAGAGGTAAGAATGTCGCTTGTTTCCTTTGTTACCATAATCACTTTTCCATGGATTGTTCTTTGAATAATAATTTGAAGAAATCCAAGTGAAACCAACTTTGAAGGTGAATCCAACAGCCTTGGGAGAAACCCAAGTATATCGTACTTCAAAGGAAACATTGGAGATTTTTGGTCCCTTGACAACAGGTTTAGGAAAGTTTGAGTAAAAAGGTCATGAACGTGGTTTGCAAAGTGAAGACATCAATAGTCTTTGTTTCATTAATGCATTTATTAGTGGGTCGAAGGTGGCAAGCTTGGTAGACATTGGTAAAACTGATAGTTGTGTAAGTGAATGGACCGCTACAACACTTCATCATAAGCCTAGAGCAGCATGGCTACATTCAAGGTGGTGAACTCATTAATGAAACTAGCAGCGGGAGTAGTTTGTTCTGCATATTTGAAGGTTAGGGAATGGTTTGGCAATTTGGACTTAACAGTGGCACCACTAGATCACCATATAGTCATCTTGGGGAAAGACTTTCTCAAAACTTTCCAAAGGAATTCCCATTCCCCGTGATAATTTTTTATGTTCTTATATCAAACCAAGACTTATGGTGTGCTTATGATGACTAGAAAGAAGTTGGGAAGGATGCTAAAAATATCAATCGTGAAGTTGATTAAGGCATCTAGTCAATCCACAAACAGGCCTTGTGTTGTTGCATAACAACAAGAAGAGATGGTTTTGGGGAAAGAATCCTTGGGTGCCAAATAAGGTGAAGACCATACAAACAGTAGGTTGGTAGCATTAGAGAGTTCAGTGGAGTCGGTCTTGAAAAAGAATGAACAATTGTGCACTTTAAGGAACCGGAAGTAAGACATTGGAGACAAGGCTAAACTTGCACAAATAGTAGATATGGATGTATTTGGAAAAGACACTCACAAAGAAATAACTTGTTGCACACATAATTGTGCACAAGAAGAGACAAGTTAAATGGACGCCTTGTTTTCGATGAAAATTAGTCTAATTGTTGGGGTTGAGCAGTGTATTGAGGAACTCACTCAACAAGACTCTCAGTTGGACATAGAAGTGGGAGATGGATATTTCATTGATTGTTGTGTAGCTAACATTGTAGATTTTTGCATATTAGCTAGGGGTATCCATGGTTTCTAGTTGACAATAGACCAGTTAGAAGAATTGGGTTGTAGATTGTTAGGTGGTAGTTTTGAGATACTTGATCATGAAGCACAAGTCTGACACTTTGGTTGGTGGTGGCCATGGAAATTATTGGTCATATTCTTTACTCTAACAAGTCTCAATACATATCATTGCCTACGAGTAGGTAGTGGAGCCTAGAGCACCTATGGAAAAGGTGCCTTGGAAAATTACGTGTCTTGTGTGCACTTGTTGGGCATGTGGCACTCTCAGCACAACACCAATAGACATTGGACAAGTCATGAAGGGGGTAGAGGCACCATTAGGCACAATCAAAGTTGGAAATGTGGGCACTTGGGTCCAACTTAGAGAGAAGGGGCTTGCAAGTGCAAGTCAAGTCTCTTATAAAAGGAGGATGCCTCAAAAGTTTTAAGGCATAAGAGAAGAAATCATTCACAAAGAGTATAGAGGAGATCTAGGATTGTACTAAGTTTGGGGTTGGCATAGTAGGGAAAATTGTATTGGTTGAGGGAGAAGAAGAAGAAGATGGGACCTATAGAACGCAAGCTTGTGGTTGTTTCAAGGGTTGGTTTTTGCCAGTCTATTAGGCAATAGGAATAAGGCAATATTACCTTAGATTCTTCGTACATTTGTAATAGAGTTGCATGCAGAAGGTTGCAACTCCTTTGTTGTATATCTGTAACATTTTTAATGTAATAAAGTTAAGTCACTTGCCTTGGATGCCACCAATACATGTGTGTTGTGGACTCTTTATGTGTTGGATGTTACTATTCATTTCTTTGCTTTGTGTTATCAAAGTATTGAAATATTGACTAAGTGTTAAAGTATTGTTGTTAAAGGCCATGGTTGGACGTGTGCCTATTTTTGAATGAAATTGATTGAGTAGGACTTGGTTGCATTTGATAGACTGTAGCTTAAGGCAAAGTTGTGGGCAGACCTTAAGTGAAGAGGCATCGTATGGTTGTATTTGGTGCAAGTTGGCCAAGCCCCTACGGTCAAGGCAAGGTAGTGTCACATGACCTTAAGTGTCGAAATTGACATGGTGAAACTCAAGTTAGAAATGAAAAGTTTAGGTGGATTGTAGGTCTGTGACATCCACCATAAAACCAACGAAGACATTGTAAAGCATGAAGCATAAAAAACCAATAATCTAGGACTTATTGATTAAACATAACATATATGGATCCATATTATTCAACATAACATAAATACATAACCTCCATTGTACATGGATGGAGAAGGGGGCAAAGCCACTACTCCTACTCTAGAATCTCATGCACCCCTTTAGCTTCCAAGAACTCAAATGACTCCAATATGAATGATAGATTAAGAATGGTGTTAATGATTCCTAAGACTTCTAATATCTAAGATTCTAAATGCTACTTGGAGTCCAAGAATCTCCACTCAACTATTACTTCAATATCTCCTAATCCATATTGCCATTAAATCATTATTGCATAAAGTCCCACTAATTATCTCATAACTCTGAGTCATAAAGTCCCTCTAGCAACTGCCTCTTATAGGTAGCAATCCATTCCTACACGGATATGGAGAATTTTAGATGCACAACTCTAATACCATGTCAAAATTTCACATCTGCATGATACATATATCTTCACTCAAAGAATGTGTCCTACAACTAAAATAGAAAGACATAAACATCAATCAAAGCTTCTGATTTGTATAAGCAAACATGTTGAATGGAAAACTCAAGAGTGTAAACACCACATAAAGAGATGATATCATCCCTGCAAAAGATGAAATCCAATATACACCAACAATAGCATGAATATAGTGGACATCAAGTTGAAATTGTGTAACAACAATCATTATTTTCTCATTAACACATAAGAAAAATACAATATCATCCTCAAGGAACTACATTGGTTTCTATCAAGCCTTAGGCACTCTACTGAAGCTCAATGTATATAATCCTAACTAGTACATCCTTCCTCATCTAATCAAACTTAACACAAGAGAAAAGTAGTTATAAAACTTAATTACTACCAATATCTCTTACACATTCTTCCATTAAAGAAATTTATCATAAATGTATAAAGAACCTGTCATAAATCTGCCACAACTACATAAAAAAAATCTAGCATAACTATCATATAATCTATCATAACCTTACATTGATTAAAAATTAAAAAAATGTCAAGCATCGTAACTATAAATAATTTGTCATAGTGGTGTAAGGAAATATCACTCAACATAACATATCAATCCTATAAGGAATCCCCTCTAAGACTCTTATGTGCTTTTCAAAAGAGTATGGAACAACAAAAAAAACTAACAAATTATACCATTATTAAAAATAAAAAAAAATCTATCAATCAGAATATTAAATTAACGCTGGTTTATAGTATATTGTATAAGTTATTAATCATCATATTTACCTATATGTTTTTTTAGGTTATTAACCTCTAAATCATTACAAATGTTTTCAAGTATATTTTCATAAGAATAAATGACAAAACTCTATTTAGTATATTTAACCAATATAAAGTATAATTTTGCTAAATCATTACAAATGTTTTCAAGTATATTTTCTTAAAATAAAGGACAAAACTTTATATAGTATATTTAACTAATATAAAGTATAATTTTGTAATAAAGTATAATTTTGCTAAATCATTACAAATGTTTTCAAGTATATTTTCTTAAGAATAAAGGACAAAACTTTATATAGTATATTTAACTAATATAAAGTATAATTTTGTAGAAAAACTTACTACGAATAAAATTATAAAAATATCATATGAAAACTCAGATTTAATAATAATAAAAAAATGATTGAAATGTGGGGCTATTGTTATAATAAAAGTAGTTTTTGAGCACCAAATAAGTAATTTATATGTTACTATAAATTGTAGATTTAATTAAAAAATATGGTTGAAATTTGGAGCTATTAATCAGAGAACTCACACACAAAGAAACACGAAGAACATACAAAACAGCTTGTCTATTGCATTAGAGGCATGGGTATTTATACAGTGGTGAGATGAGCTCCATCGTTGATTAGTTTCAAGATCAATGGCTAGAATTGCTTCTTTTAGACGTTTCTGGTTCTTTCAAGAGTTTACCGAAGTCGATGCATTTATTGCAAGCTTATCTCTATCAACTATTGGACTAGGTGTTTCATTAATTTCTAACACTCCCCCTTAATTAAACAACCTTTACAACACCTATCTTATCTCTACATATTACAAACTTAGCCTTCCCAAGAGGCTTGTAAATATATCTACAGCATTATCATTTGTGTTGCAATACAATACATCAATTTCATTTGACTGTATTTTTTCTCTTACAAAATGATAGTGTGTCTCAATATGCTTTGACCTAGCATGATACACTGGGTTGTTTKYYARTTTGATGGAACTTTGGTTGTCACATTGGATGATTGTTGGTACTTTTTGTTTTTCTCCAACATCTTCAAGTATCCTCCTTAGCCAAATTGCTTCACAGGTGGCAGTGCATAATGCTTTGTACTCAGCTTTAGTTGATGACAAAGAAACAGTTGGTTGTTTCTTACTACTCCAGGACACGATCTCTTATCCAATATTGAATGCATATCATGTAGTAGTTTCCTGTCATCTGGATCTCCTGCCCAATCAGAATTTGAGAAACCTGTCAACTCAACATCAAAATCATTAGTATACTCAATACCAAAATCAATAGTCCCTTTCAAATATCGAAGGACTCTCTTGGCAGCTTTCCAATGATTCTCATGAGGC
>JZKD02S1674918.1:331485-369885 GCA_000966675.3 Picea glauca
TTGTATATGTATATGTATATGTATATGTATACAATGTATACATATACATATATGTATACATACATACATACATACATACATACATACATACATACATACATACATACATACATACATATATATATATATATATATATATATATATATATATATATATTGTTGCAATTTTGGGACAACAAGGTTTCTTGTTGAATCCTCATTGGTTTTGAGGCTTTATTCATCATATATTGTTTGTTTCATAAAGGTATAACATTGTTTTGTAGGTACATAACCTTGGCAACTTCCATAAACTCACAAGACTCTTTCTCAAGCCTCTTTCTAATCTTTGACCTTGACCTATAGGGGCTTTCTTCGATCGCTTCCCATCCTCCATTACTATCCTCCTAGGGTCACCCGGGAAGCCTCCCTTGTGTTAGATTTATCCTGCACTAAAACGAGGGGGACATCTATTGAGGAGACAGTGATAGGTGTTCTCAATTGTGTCATACACTTGTTGTTTGGGTTGGGATTTTCCCAAACCACAATCTGTGCGATAAAAAAAAATCACGTCGTTGTGGGGGAGGATTTTGAATCCTTTCTCACCCATAACAACACTTGGAAATTCTATCCCAAAGCCTTTACCCATAGTTTGTCTAACGAATCATACAAGTTTATCTGATGACTCCATTAAGGGAAGATACCCTCTCCATATTTGATGAGCCTGGAGCTCATCCGACGACTCCACTAAGGTGTCATTTCAGAGAATGGAATTATGGCACCATGGGATGAACCCTTGCCCATAACTTGTCGTGTCTAGAGGACACTTTTACAAATGGAAGCAAATAAAGTTGTTGATGAAGCTGTTAATCATATGATGAATCTTATAAGGGAATTATCCCAAGAATCTACTGAAGAAAAACTTGATGAAACACCTCTTACTGAAGAGCAAGTCCCTACATAGGAAGAGATGTTTGAAAACCAAGACTGTGAATAAATTTATGAAGAAGACCTCGATGAAGTGTCTCACGTTGAATACCCAAAAGAGACATGGGTTTCCATTGAGAAAGATTAAGTTGTCAAGCCTTGCGAATAAATAATCAGTTCCATTGATGCAGGTAAATTCATGGAGCAACCCTCAGATACAGTTGATCAACACATTGATGATTTCATACATGTTGGAAGGCGTAGATGGGGCATGGGTTGTTTCACTTTTGATGCAGATCCCATTTATGACATCGAGGGTAGTTTTCAAATGAAGAGCATCGAGTTGTCTTCTCCAGGGAACTTGTAACATCCCCAACCCTCTAGAGACCAGGTAATGCTACCACGCGGAATATACACTTATATGATATATATGCATTTTAATGAAATTAAAACACTTAATCATGATAAATACCAAATTAATGCTACCATTTCAGAATCAATGGAACTAATTGTAATTCATATACGCAACGGAATACATGATAACATTCAAGCATCACAAAACATGCATAAAATACATAATTAAGCACAACAATGATACTTATCTTTTAGCTGGAGTAAATCCACCAACTACATCTAGACCTTCCACGAACCTCCCAGCCTTAGACCTCATTTCTCACCACTCTCAGCAGTAGGTCACCCTCGAGCTGGGACTAAAATCCACCGGTCACGGGAATTCTAGGATTGGCAAGGACAACAAGGAATTTGCACAAAGAAACATGAAGAATTTTTTATCCTAGGAGCCACTTACGCCCACAACCCACAGACCCTCATTCCCCACATGCTTGCTCCACCCCAGGAGGATACACATTCACTAATACAATTGCATCGGCTAGTACAACTCCCTTACCTTGGGCTTCAGCAACAGGCTGGACCAGAAGTCTTAGAGTATTGTAGTTGCTACGGGACTCCCTTCCAGGAGAACTCACTCCCCAACAAACTCTCTCATCCGGGAGAGTTTCTCACAAGCCTGACAACCTGCCTCTTCAACCATTCTTTGACTCATCTACAGCCGGGTACAGGTGACAACAATAGCAATAGGGAAAAATGGTTATGGACACCCAAAAGGAAACATCCTAACGCTAAGTCACAACCTGGCTCATGCAACTACAATTGTGTCAGGCTTCATAGGAAGCAGCACAGGACAACTTCACAGTTTCTATTTTCAGGGATGCGTGAGGGTATGTAGAGGTCAAACGACGGAGGTCTCAGGTTCAGACGGAGGATGGGAGAATGGACAAGATGAACTCAGGCGGAGGATGGTAGACTGAGAACCATATTCTCGTGAGGGTTTCCTTCACTATGCGCGGGTATGCAGAAGCAGACGCAGAGGCAAAATGGTTCAGATGCCCCAAATCCCCGTGAAATCCCAACACAAATGACGCTTCATCTTTTAACTACATGAGCCCAGGTCGACACTTGTCTTCCTAGAGCTGCATGCGCTCCATTTAGCCTACGTCCCCTTTCCAGAAACTTAGGATAACAAAAATATATCATGTCCACCTTAGTCTTCAGGAATTAATATTAAAATATTATTCCGCTAGAGGTAAGCCCCCTAGCTTAGCCCCTAGGCCTACATACTTATCCCCCTCCCTTGCCCAACCTTATGGAAGCTTAGTCCCCCATCACTCTTTCTTCGTGGTCAGTCTACACACAGTGATTGTTTTATATTAACAAAGTGCATAATTACATGTACAAAACAAGCTCCTGGCCTTTAACACCTAGGCTCTTCGGCCTACTTGCACATAAGCTTACCAGCTTGCAATTTCCTGGCTCACCAACCTACAAAACATGTTTACAATACATAGATATAATTGGGGCTCGTCCTTGGGGTATTACAATCCCCTCCCCTTATTTTTTCATTGTCCTTAGTGCAACTTACTTACACATATATAATTCAAAAAGTCTTCAAAAGCTCCAAGCTTAAGCTATTGGAAGCCCAATATCCAGCTTTACTGTCAAGCACCAATTATGGTATCCATACTGCAGCTGAAACTCAATTGCTTTATTCCATAGAGTTTCTTCAGGAAAGCATTCATCTTATTGTTCCTTGTTACATGCTTCAATTAAACCTCATTGAGAGCACTGAATGGTTGTAGGTCCACGATGTTCCATCCATTGATAAACTCTCAGCAGTGCTATGACTCCACAGACATAAACACTCTTCTCGTACACCTATTCATTTGGAAGCAACATTAGAACATACATGCAATATATATACAGACAATTCTAATAACATTATAACTTGTATACGAATTACGATATACATAGCATACAATGAATAGAGAATTAATACTTATCTTTTGATTGAGAAGACTTCCATATCAACATGGTCTAGGCCAAGGTACCAAACCCTAACAACATTCCAACCAACGGTCTCTCTTCCCCACATGCCTATCCCACCCTAGGAGTGTGCACCTTCACTATCACACAGTCCATCGGTTGTTACACCTCCCTTTCCTTGGGCTTCATCAACAGGTCAGACCGGAAGTCTTAGAGCACAGTGGCTCGAGGAGTTCCAACTTCCCTAAGAGATCTCCAATCGACATCTTCCCCGAGCTACTCTTTGTATTCAACATTCCACTTTAATCAACATCATCTCATTTGCATCGCTCACATGCAGTTATCATGAGGAAACATAAAATAATTCATTTAGGAACTCAAACTTAGTTCAAAAGGGAATTCAACTTTTTTTTTCCCAAACATGAAATTCCATTTCGTAATTCTTCTTGGTTGTTTCCATAGATGAATGCAGCCTTCCTTGTGGTTTTCCACAAGCACCAAACTGCATACCATTTTCCTGCAAGGATTCATCTTGCATACTTCCAACAACTGTCAGTATTTCTTGTACATCATAATTCAATTGCAATATGTACATAACCATATGCAGTGAACTTAGAATTGTCTACATCTAGTAATTCAATTACAATTACCAAACAATTTAATAAAATAGAAAGGCTTGTCATTCTATGCATATGCATGTTCACAGTAATATATGTAAGTTCATTACTTATTTTTTGAACAAGAATTTTTCTGTAGTCAATGCTTATGTGACTACTTGACTTGCAACTTTCCTGTTGCAATGTCTAACACCTCCCTGAAATGTCCTCAACTTCATGAGTTAACAACATTTCAGCTGTTAGTAACAATTATTTCCATGCAATAATATATATGCATGTACTTACAAAACACATTCAATCATTGCATTTAGTACACAATTATATCTCTTACTATGCATGAGTGCAATTCTCAGTGCATACTTATTTATCGCACTTTGCATTGAATTACATAATGCTCTTCATCTCGGTCATGTATCTCACCATTGATAAGTTGGAATTCTTGACAATGTGTCGACACATTCTCCACACACTTCCTATTGTCTTTCCAATTAATTGGATGCCTTCCTTTTCGACCTGAACACTACACCAAGAATATAATCCTGTGGTGTTCATTAGTGTTAGCAAAAAGGTTGCAGTCCAAGTTTTATTTAAAGGTAGGAAGCTCTTAGTACCTATGTGGCTCATAACCTTTCCATATATGTACCTTGCCATATCCAACCATGTCCTGGTCTCATACATGACTAGCTTACTGGCATTAATTCCTATAACAACATCTTATCTTTTAATTCTTTGGTTATTACCCCATAATCAAATTAACATGACATTCTACTATGTCAATGTGTACATTCAGAAGCTAAAAAGATTTGAATTAATACAGGCCTCCAGCCTTTACCACATCCAGTGGTATGCATTCAATAATATAATCACGTGATTTTATAAAATAACTCTCACTGAGGAAATTCTTAGATAAATTTCCTTTCAACAATTATGCAAAAAGAGTAATAAAAACTCATACCTGCATGACTGCCATTAATAAATTTGATGTTACCTGTATGGTTGATGGCAGTAGAAGCTTTCATTCTTCTTTTATAAAACTTATAACCAACACTTCAGCTCTATGTTGCTTCCCTCTTTATGCAACAACATCACCAACAACACTTGCAAACATGCAAACATTCTTTCCTCTGGCTGACCCAACAAGTCGTAACAGACTTGCTGCCACAAAAAATGCAGCAACTTCTTTCTCCCTATAAAATTTTTCCTTGTTGATCCTAGAAGTCTACAATTCTTCCTGGATTCTTGAATCTTCTTGTGCTCTCATTGTAGTCATTGTACATGACTATTTCTGCCCTGAGCACTTTTGACGTAGTTCCCCTACCTCAGCAGGGTCTCCTGACCTCCCGGTCAAAGGATCTTTCAATATTCTAAGTCGAACTGACTCTTCGGGCTCGTGATTCAACCCAAAACAATTATACACAGACCCACTTTTCTCCTTTAGGCACAAGTCCTGTCAGACCCGTGAGCTATTCCTGCGTGCTTCCAAAACTCCAAGTTTCAGGCACTAGCCCCTTTTTCATTAGCCCTTTCCTTCATATGACAATGGGCTATGACCTCATGGAAAACTGTGATTGCGGGCGTGGGAAAGAGTGGTTTTAGGCCAACCCACTTTTCGCCCCGCAATTCACCTCCAACTGCCATGCATCACTTGTTAAAACCATGGTATAAATTGCGACCTACTCTCATATTTTTAACATACGAGCAAGTTTTGGCCCCGCAATCCAGCTCGTCCGTCGACCTCCAATCCCTTGGCGATGATCCATGATCAACAACTGTTATATAACCTCCCTTTTCTACCTTTTTTCTTCCTTCCACACGCGATCCCAGATCTACACTGTATGTTGACACGTAGCTCCCTTCCAAATCAATGGCTACGGTTGATTTCGGCTCTCCAACTCTCGGGAGTTTCAACTCTCAACTATTTGATTTTCCACGTATGACAATCTTCCAGAGTGGAAGATCTATTGATACCTGTCCTCAACAATCAGACAGTTCTGATGAACTTTGGCTCTCTGGCCTTCGGGAGTTCTCACATCTCCACACACACAAATCTCCGGAGTGAATTTCCTCGGAGTGTCAAATCTTTTGCCATGTGTCCTCTCCAAATCAACGACCCTAATTCTCTTCGGGACTTCGACTCTTTTCGACCAAGACCAGATCAATGGTCCTTCAACCTCCTCCTCGATCAACGATCAATATCTCCTTTGGGACCTTGACGCTTTCACCCTCTACTTTCCTCTGGAGTTCAAGATCTGGCACCATGTGTCCACTTTCATATCAATGATTGTCCAACAGAGTGAATCTATGTCCTTCACGTGTCTCATCGTAGATCAACGATCCACATTCCTTCCTTCGGATCAACATCCCTTAGACGTTTCGATCTTTGGCACTTCAGGACATCCTGAAACACAACTTCACAAAAACCTCAGAGTACGATTCTATGAAGTTTTTGATCTGGTGACATCTGTCCAACCTAGATCAATGGCTCCCAGCTACTTCGGCTATTTGGAATTCGGCGATTTCAAATCTCAAACTAAACTCTCGAAGCGATTCCTTTGTTATGTTGGACTATGATCTAATGGTCGAGAATCCTCCCCACAACCGATCTGACGATTGTTGTCGCCCCTCCTTTTGAGCTTTTGACTTCTTCCGCCTTGGAATATTTTGTTAGTGTTCAAAGGCTTCGGCCTTTGACCTTTCTCCTGCGAGTCTGCCTCTTGGATCTCGTCTTCACTCTCGTAAGCATTATCTCTTTTGAGCTTTAGGACTTAGAATGAGTCTGTCTCCCATGCACTCCTTGTGTTATCTCTTCTGAGATTTTCGAATTACTCAGTCTCCTAAGGGTCTCGGTCGTTCTATTTCCTTTCAAAGGAAAACTTTGTGCCTTCCTGGCAACATTTTTCTCAAAGCACACCTTACTGAGTGTTTTCTACAGAGTGTTCAACAGCTCTGTGAGTATCTTCCTCTAATACTCTTCTCCCTAAACTCAACAAAGAGTTCTCTATGTGCACACTTTCACTCGCTCGATGCCCGCCTAGAAGATCCCTACATAGTTCTCAGTGACTCCATCTCTCTCTGAACTCAACACACAGTTCTCCCTATGCACTCCTTGCACTTTTGTTGATGAAGGTTCAACAATATCTCTTTTGAGCTTCTATGAGGTTAACTTACCTCTGTCAATGCACTCCCTGTACACAATGTGCACTGCTTGCACTCGAAAACTCAAAGAAGAGAAACAATTGAAACTTATTCAATACTTCACCAGTTTACACATTCAAACCATGAACAACATATAAAAACATAATAATGAACACAAATACATAAACACACTATATGCAGGAAAAACTGTTTTTCTATTGTCTTTGTTAGTGTCTCATAAACTCTCTGTGAAAATTCGATTTGTTTTTGACACTCGTTGAACTCTGCATACACAACATGCAGTCAACCAGAATTTGTCAGGCCATCATTCCTTAACAAATCCCACAGCATTCATAAACCAATCTGATTTAAGAAAACGTTTAGATTTCATTTTCTTTCCCAATTCTTCTCTGCTCTGTAATCATTATCAGGCACTAGCCCCTTTCTCTCAGTCCCCAAGCCATGTGATCACGGTCCATGACCAAGCGCTAGATTACTAGGTGCTTACTCGGGCCTTCGGCTTCGGAAGATTTCAAAGCACCACACAACAATCTCTCGGAGTTTCGAGTTACCGAACTCTCGAAGTAGAGTGGGTCAACAGTCCACTTCTACTCAGCATCCAACAGTTGACACTCACTATGGAACCTCAGGCGTCTGATTTCCGAGACTTTGGGTCTTCGGGACTTCTCAGGATCTTGCATCCACACATCCAAACTATTAATCTCCGTACATTCCCAATCACCTTTGGTGATGTCATTACGTCACATCATTGAGTGCTCTTCCAATTGCAGGGGCATGCAACGGTGGTTTGGAGTAACCCACCTTTCATCCCGCAATTCTTCTGACACTGACATGTCACCCCTCGGTGAAACCGCGGTTTGGATTGCGCAACCACCTTGGATAATTAACTTTCATGCAAATTGGGTCCCCACAATGCCTTCTAGCCGTTGATCTTGATGTATCATGATCAACGCCACTGTGGTTCCTCCAACCTTTAACTATCTTACATAACCTTGGGCCCTACTAACCCTACTCATACACGATGCCACGTGGTGAAATACTAGCTGCTGACACGTGGCCCAGTCATATGGGTGACACGTGTCATGTTCCAACTGGCATTTCAACCTTCCACGGGTTTGAAACCCACTGACACGTGGCACACAACCCATCTGTCCACGTCAATTCGAGTGACATCATCACGCCATGCTACTCTGGAGCTTCGTAACTTCGGTTTTTGGAAGCTTTCACGCTTGCTTCCTTCCAATCTCTCGAATTCTGAACTTTCAGACTTCTCTACCCTCCAGGCCCACCTAGTACAACTGTCACCAACTCAATTGGTGGCACATGGTATGCCTAGAAAGGTCCACATCAACCCTGATGACGTCGTCCGACCCCACTTCTCCTGATAGCCGAACTCCGAAGTTACGATCTGTTGTGAGATCTAACGGTCAAGCTTCTCCCCAGATTTACGGTGTAGATCTCTCTTGGGACTTCAGAGCTTCGGGCTTCGACCCTTCTCTTGTTTCTGGCATCAGACTTCACTGGATTCATGAAGTCTGAAGGGATTCTGGTTTAACTCTTCTGAACCTTCCCCAGATCTGACGATCGTAAGGGACTTCCCTTCCTTCCGAACAGATCCCACAACGCATAACAGACTCTGTTACTCTGCAGATTTCCAAAGGAATTCATGGCTAACTGCCTCGTAACATTACCAAATCTGACGGTCGTGAAGGATTTTCCTTCTCCCGAACAGATCCTAAGGTCCACATTACTTTGCGGCCCAATACCACTTTTGTCGTGGTTTTACGACACCGCTACTCTTCCTGCTCTTCGTAACACAGCCAAGGTAACTTCTTGGCACTCAGGAAGGTTCTGAGGTTCGAAATTGGTCCTCCATACATAATTTCCACTTGAACCTTGAGTCCAATGACCACTTACCCAGCCCATCCAGGCTTCGTGTTGAAACCTTGGGTCAGAACTTGAGTTTTGTCCATTTTGACAACTCCTTCTGAAACTCTTGCTTCAACTTCCACTAACATGGCTCATCTAGGCTCAGTGTTGAAAACCATGCTCTGATACCAATTTGTAACATCCCCAACCCTCTAGAGACAAGGTAATGCTACCACACGGAATATACACTTATATGATATATATGCATTTTAATAAATTTAAAGCACTTAATCACGATAAATACAGAATTACTGCCACCAATTTAGAATCAATGGAACTAACCATAATTCATATATGCAACAGAATACATAATAACATTCAAGCATCACAAAACATGCATAAAATACATAATTAATCACATCAATGATACTTATCTTTTAGCTGGAGTAAATCCACCAACTGCGTGTAGACCTTCCACGAACCTCCCAGCCTTAGACCGCGCTGCTCATCACTCTCAGCAGTAGGTCACCCCCAAGATGGGACTAAACTCCACCGGGCATGGGAATTCTAGGCTTGGCAAGGACAACAAGGAAGTTGCACAAAGCAACAGGAAGGATCTTTTATCCCAGGAGCCACTTACGCCCACAACCCACAGACCCTCATTCCCCACACGCCTGCTCCACCCCAAGAGGATACACCTTCACTAATACAATTCCATCGGCTAGTACACCTCCCTTACCTTGGGCTTCAGCAACATGCTGGACCAGAAGTCTCAGAGTATTGTAGCTGCTACGGGACTCCCTTCCAAGAGAACTCACTTCCCAACAAACTCTCTCACCTGGGAGAGTTTCTCATAGGCTTGACAACCTGCCTCTTCAACCAGTCTTCGACTCAGCTATAGCCGGGTATGGGTGACAACAACAGCAACAAGGAAAAACTGTTATGGGCACCCAAAAGGCAACAACCTAACGCTAAGTCACAACACTGCTCAAGTGACTACAATTGCGTTGGGCTTCATAGGAAGCAGCACAAGATGACTTCACAGTTTCTGTTTTCAGAGATGCGTGAGGGTGTGCAGAGGTTAGATGACGAAGGTCTCAGGTTCAGACAAAGGATGGGAGAATGGATAGGACGAACTCAGGTGGAGAATGGAAGAATGACCAGCGAACCATCTTCCCGTGAGGGTTTCCTTCACTGTGCACGAGTATACAGAGGTAGACACAGAGGCAAAACGGTTCAGACGCCCCAGATCCCCGCGAAATCCCAACACAGCTGACGCTTCAACTTTTAACTGCATGAGCCCAGGTCGACACTTGTCTTCCTGGAGCTACATGCACTCCATTTATCCTATTTCCCCTTTCCAGAAAGTTAGGATAACAAAAACATATCATGTCCACCTTAGTCTTCAGAAATTAATATTAAAATATTATTCCTCTAGAGGTAAGCCCCCTAGCTTATCCCCTAGGCCCGCATACTTAGCCCCCTCCCTTGCCCAACCTTGTGGAAGCTTAGTCCCCCATCACTCTTTCTTTGTGGTCGGTCTACACACAATGATGTTTTTATATTAATAAAGTGCATAATTACATGTACAAAACAAACTCCTGGCCTTTAACACCTAGGCTCTCTAGCCTACTTGCACATAAGCTTACTAGCTTACAATTGCTCGGCTCACCAGCCTACAAAACATGTTTACAATACATAGATATAACGGGGGCTCATCCTTGGGGTATTACAGAACTAGTCTTCATAATTGGATGATCCAGGTATTTTGTAGCCTGATGATGATATGAATGCAAATGGGTCTCATCCATCCCTATATGACTTGTTGCAGTATACTCATGATTTTCAGTCATACCTTGGAATTTCTGATGTATATCATTTTGAGCACTCAGATTCATTATTTGATTTTCAACCACATTTCTTCTTATATTTTCATGGAGATAATACCACGGTCAACTCAAAACAATCACAGATTCACGCTACAAAGAAACAATGTTTTTATCTTGGGGGTTGTTGCAGGGATGCGTAGATGAAGAAGCAACATGTTTTGAGTGTAGAGAAAGATTCTTTCTCTAGACTTGAGGCTATCCCTTATCTCATATTTTCCTCTTTGGGAAATCACATAATCCTCTTGGGATCTCTCATCTCCTCTCATCCTTCAAGGATCAGTGGTATTCTAAGTAATCAGGACCACGATCCATCGTCTATATGTAGTAGTCTTATGCAGAGATGAATTGATCAGGCTTGTGGCTACCCTTTCTAGCACAATTCTCTCCCTCCCACCCACCTCCATGAATTGCTTCTTATGATGTATCACATGATTATCTATGCTCATTATTATTATGTTCTTGGCTTATCTTTGTTGTATTATGTAAGTAAGCACAAGGGGAGATACCTTGATGAGATAATCAGTTGGTTCCATTGGTTGCATGATTTCACCTGACATTTTTAGGACCTAATCTCCATGGGCCTCGGGCCCCAGGTAAGTAGGTAGGCCATTTGCTTGCTTCCATCTGCATTTGTGTGTCCATCGTAGCGTAATTGCATTTGTTTTCATGTTTTGCTTTACATGTTGTTTTATTTTCACTTATGCATAGTTGTTATGACACATATGCTCTGACATATTTTCTTTAGTATGTGTAGGCACAGGTCTTACCAAGATATTTTGAGGTTCTCATGCACTCTACGACGAGCACATGTCCCTAAGTAGGAGCCAGATGTAACCCCTTCTAGACTAGGGTTAACTAAGGAGATGATGTCTCGAGGCCCACAGGTTGAAGAGATGGAGTGTCGAGAGCTAGATGAGCAAACATAGCCCCTCATCTCACAACAAATCTTCGTTTGATTAACAACAACAACGTCCATTACACCAGCTTAACCCATAGAGGAAAACATGTCTTGTTTCATGAGATAACAAGTTCAGTCTCATGGTAAGTGTCATTTTAATAATTGAAGCATTTGAATATGTTGCAAAGGGTCCTTTCTTGCTTATGAAAAAGTTTACTTTGAAATTATACCTTTTGCCTCATTTCACCTTGGTGGTTGACCTGGTTTCCTAGTAAGTGGGTCACCCTCGAGAAAAGGGTTGTCATTGGGGGTCTCCTTGAAGGGTCATCGTACCATTACCGTACATACTTATCATTTTCCACACTTTTTCCCTTCCGTTCCCTCACCTTTTGGGTTTTCGGGCTTATTGACCCCAATAAGGGCTTGTATCTCATTTCATGGGAAGAAGGGCCTAAAGGCCCATAGGCGTTATAGATAGCAAAAGAAAAGAGCCATAGATTATCCTCTGGATTCTTTCCCTAAGGTCCTCAGAGAAATGAAACACTTCTCCACAAAAAAATCAAGGACCTTTTTAAAAATAAAACACATAATTAATAAATGTCCTGCTTGTTGAGGGAATGCATTTACAGTGTCTTTTACTTTCCTTGCACATGGCACTCAATGTGTCATTAACTTCAAGTGGCATTGTGATGCTCCTTACTTTCCATTGCACATAGCACTCAATGTTTTGGACCATAATTAATTAACAACAGTAAAGGGTTTGGAAAAATGTTGCATTGCAAACAAGGATGCAACACACCCTCTACAAAGGCACCAATAAATGAGACAATATGAGGCCTTGATATGTTAAGAACCCCATGCCCAAAAATCATACCCCCATCCACCTCATACTCTTTTACATGACTTAGGGAGGGTCCTCTTGGGAAACACTCCTTAACTTGGGGATTGATATACCCAATAGGGCACCATGACAACCCTCCCATACTTAAATTTGGCAAGTTGTACAAGGTCTTTGAGAAATTGTTTAATTTGAAAAGGGGGGGTTTAATGCACATGTTTGGGTGGTTCTTTTATTAAACGTGGCTTACTTGGCATGATACATGTGACCTGTGGACCCTTGGAGGGCGTACTTGTTTGTCTTTGTAGGGTCTTTCCAGGTGTAAGCTATTCCATGCAGGATTGTGCCATTTTGACCTTCATGGGGGGTTGAAAACCCCAAGGATGGATGCCATGCTCCACAAGATGGGCAGAGGACCCCGAAACCATTGCACACTTGAGATGATGGATGTTGTCTTTGGAGGCACTTGGATAACACTAGGTGATGACATCATATCCCCTTACACTTGGACGTTGGCCTTTGGAGGCCCAAGACGTCACCTTCCAAGCCTTGACGTCATGAGAGAGGATAGGTTTTGATGAGCTTAATGGTTCCAAAAGAGAGATGATGTGGTTTGAAGATCAAAGATGCATGACATGACACTCCAAAGCATGAGAGATGGACACATGGCCTTTGGAGGCCCAACGACTTGCTTCCAGGGGCTCAACGTCTCACTTTTTAGGCCTAGCATCACCCTTTTAGGGTATGACGTCACCCTTCTAAGGGATTTTTATTTATGTAATTTTATTTTTTGTAAAATGTAAAGGAAAATAAAGGGGTCGACCCCCCTTTAATTTGGTGTTGGCTTTATTATGTGGACAAACTGGTTTTAGATGACCTCATATAAATAGAGTCATCCCACTTTAATTTGACAAAAACAAGTCACTTGAGAATTACATAATTCTTGGCTGAAATTTTCTCCCTACTTGTCTCTTGTGCTTTTGGATGCTTCTACTTGTCTATTGGTAAAGGAAGGCTAGTGAATTCTCTTGATGCTTGTTTCTTGGCAATTGTGGTGGAATATTCTCGATAGGCAAGGGTTTTTCATGCTACCTCTTGGATTAGGTAAGAAATTTCTCCAATTACATGTTTTTCTTCTTGATTTCAAGGTTATTTTGTCAAACTCTTGGAGGAGTATAAGGGCATACACCCTCCATCAAGATCTAACTTTTATTGTCATTGAAAAGGCTACTTTCAAAGGTTGCTACAAGGAATAAAAGGGCTTACACGCTTGAAGATTTACCTTGTTAAGGTTTGTTTACTCTAGAGAGTAAAAGGGATTACACCCCTAGAGGAGTAATAAACCCTAGCTCATAAACAAGAGACTCCATAACTCAATAGACAAGGCACTAATCTTTTGCATTGGATATTGAATATTATGCATTCGTAAACATGATATCAAGGAGATTGAATTGTTCAATTTTGGAATTTAATTTTACTTGCTTTAAGTTATCTTGTGCACTAAGGGCATCTTGACTAACCTAGTGATCTAGATGTTGTAATAAAATTTAATCTACATCCAATAGGGATGCAACAAATTCAATCTTTTTCATCCTTTTACTCACTTTTCTATCACTAAATTTTACTTGCAAGTTGTCATTATTGATCTATTGCTTAAGGGATTTTGTTTAGGTGGCTTGCTTGTTGATTTTAGTGGCTATAACTTGTTGTTGTAGCAAAAGTTTTCTACAACTAGAAGGTTGTTAAATATCTTGTTGGAAACACTTAGTAACAAATATCTAATTGCTATCAAAGTCTTGCTCTAGTCATTGGAAAATTGTCTACTAATTGTTAGTTTTGTTTTCCAATATCATACACTTGACTTTGATGCTTTAATTTTCCACTGTCATAACATATTTGTTGCATATATATATATATATATATATATATATATATTATTTTATTTTTTATTTTTTATCCACGCTGCTGCAATTTTGGGACATCAAGGTTTCTTGTTGAATCCCCATTGGTTTTGAGGGTTTATTCATCATATATTGTCTTGTTATGGGCAGGTCTAATGTTGTTTTGTAGGTACATAACCTTGGAAACCTTTATCAACTCACAATACTCTTTCTCAAGCCTCTTTCCAATCTTTGACCTTGACCTATAGGGGCTATTTTCGATCACTTCCCATCTCTCGTCGCAATCCCCCTCGGGTCACCCAGGAAGCCTTTCTTGTGTTGGATTTATCCTTCACTAAAACGAGGGGGACATCTATTGAGGTGACAATGATAGGTGTTCCTAGTTGTGTTACACACTTAGTGTTTGGGTTGGGCTTTCCCCAAACTACAATCTGTGTGATAACAAAAGGTATACGAAAAAAAATACATGGTAGTATATTTCATTTAAATGTTTGAGCTCGCAACTATATTCATTAAAATAATTCCAAGATTCTAAAATCTCATTTGTTGAGGTTTCACATTTCAAAAGTGCCTAGTGTCCATTCTCAATGCTCGGTTTCAAAAGGATGTACACAATCAAATGTGACAAAAGTCACAACATCCTATAACCAAATCATAATTAAAAATAAATAAAAATGGAACTAGCGATTTTTTTTAATTTGTTTTGAGTGCATTTGAAAAACATTCTCCTCCTTTTTATTTGTTAAGTACCTTTGAAAAATATTATTGAGTTGCCATGTGGAAGCTTCACCACATGAGAGAGTTGTTAGGAAGGTCATATAGGTGAGTTTGATTATGAGTTATTGTTCACAAAAGAGACAATCTAGCCTTCAAGCAACCCACCAAGAGTATAAGAATAGAAGTGAGAAACTATTTTGTATGAGCACCCCTTGATGTTATTACATAAAAATAAAAGTAAGCTGTGAGGAAATCATATTTTGGGGGTATTATGGAGTCACCATTGTTGCTTTAACTAAAATTTTGTTTTAGTTTTCATCTTCTTCTTGCATATCAAGTTTCTTCTTCATCTTGTGAATAATTTCATAGTGATAATCTAAATTTCTATGTATTCATATAGATGGAAGTGAATAAGAGTGGGAAGTATGATATGAGTTTGCCAATTGTGCATATGTCGTATATTCTATATTCATTATGTTTTTTGTAGTATAGAGTGGTAATATATATTTTCAAAGTTGAATAGAATCAACTAATAAACTAATTGATAGTGTAATTAGTGAAATGATTAATAAAGAGATGAGTGAAGTTAGGATGTTGATTAAGCATCAATTAAAACATTTTGTTTTTGTTGGAATATTACAAAGCATAGATCTTGGAATTCTAATTGATTTAGTGTTGGGATTGTATTTTTACCATTTGGGTCGTTTTAGAGACTAAGGAAAACCCCTACATCTCATTTTTGAATTGGTTTAATTGCATTTTATTGCATGGTGGGATTGCAACTTCTAGATTTTAGCCAAAAACATGTTAAAAGAAACATGAAGAAAGTGGGAAAACACCATAAAGTGGAGCATTTTAGTTTATGCTTAGCCCAAGAATGAAGTGAGTAGTGTGTGTTTGTCTCCTTACTTAAAGGGTTGCAATTAATAATTTGTAATTATGATATATTGACATTTACCACTTGTCATATACTATTATTATCACCATGATTTTTCTTCAAATTTTAGTTGAAATACATTATCCCCCAACATCAATGTCCACTCTTGTAGTCACTTTTATTATGTTTGCAAAAACTTTTCGCTTGCGGTTGCAATAAGCATATTTAGGTCCTCGTCATACTCAATTTCTTTCACTTCGGTCCATATCATTCACTCCCAATGCCTCTGATAACTTCATGAAATTTTATATATATATATATATATATGACTAAATTTCTTTAGATTTGTGCAACCAAAAGACTCTCTCTTTTCTTGTTGTTAGCCTCCCCTATTGTATAGTCACCTCACACCAAATCTAAGTTTCATTACTCAAAGAAGTTGGCTCACCATGTATTTCTCTCTAGAGTTGGACAATAGTTATTATTATTTAACATCCTTGACATTGACCTCCTAGAAGGGTGATTTGTTTCTTATATGAAGGTGATTGTTTGACCATCACCAACGGTTCAATTTGTGTGTTCAACAAATTCATAAGTGAGCAACAAAGAGCCATTGAAGAAGAAAGGAACAAGAGACCATGATAGAGACAAATGCACCATTTTTTCTATTTCATAACATTTAATGCTCAAGAACACGTAGTCAATAACAACCCATCTTTACTTTATTATAACATTTAATGCTCTAGGACGCATAGTCAATGACAACCCATCTTTGCTTTAGATATGTGATAAAGCAAAATATACCAAAATATAAATGTTAAAACACTTTGCCCAATGGCTAGTCTAGCGTTTACTATGCCTTGAGGTCATTTCTTTGCCTATTTATATTTCTCCTTTGGGGACATATGATGGTATCTTGCAATGAAGTCTAAGACAGACTGGCCTTGCTACTGGTGGAATCTCTGCCACTGTATGTCATAATCATCAAGGTGTCCTATGGGATAGAAATTCTCTTTCAAGGCTGTCTTTAATTCTTCCTATGTGGTTATGGGTCATTATGCTTCTTTGCGTTGCTGCATGAAAGACTCCCACCCAGGTACCATGTTTATTCCTAGGTTCCCAGTTGTGATTCCTGTGATATAACGTATATATGCGATCTCGTTATGCTATTTATGTTATGATGAGAGGATAATTGTTCATCATTGAGACCGAGAGAAACGTCTGAAAAAGGACAAGGTGGTCCGTTTATGGATTGAACCAGCCCATTCTATCTATATATGATCGCTTGGTTAAGCTAGTCCAGTGCATACCTTCAACTTTGATCTATACCCAGACCAACCATAAATTATCAACCAAAAAAATATTTGACATTAAGAAAATGGATTACATTCTCTTTAATAGTTAAAAGGAGAAGACTCCCTCCTTTGTGGGGTTTGTATGCATGCAAATGTGTATGAATAATAATATGAATTATACAATGGAATATTTTTATGTTATAGTAATTTGGAATATCTTCTATAATTCTAATTTTTCTTCCTTGATAATTATAGATGTAATTTTTTTCTAATTGAAGTTTTTTTTAATAGAAAAAATAATTTATAACAAGTTTCAAATTCGATTGGTTAACTAATTCATCCTATCATTTTAAAAATTATTGTATTGAAAGTTTCATTATTGGAAAGAAAATTAAATATTTGAAGTCGGGGTCGTTTGTTTTCAAGGTGTATGGTATAGAACTTGGCATAGTATGGTTTGAAACCCTTTTGTTTAGGTAGTAATGGAGGATTACTAAACTAAGGAACTGGAAGGATGTATTTTTTGGCGGGATACCTTATTTAGTAGTGGTTTAAACATTTTTGGAAGGATAGTGGTCGACCTTGCTATTTTTAGAAGTGGTCTTTTTGGACTAATGGCGGTTGTTCGCCATCCAGCTTTTAGAGGGCTATCTAGCCAATTAGATCTAGGTTTTAATGCATATTTATTAGGTTTTATTTTGTATTAAGATTTGGAGTCATAGGTTGTAGGGCCTTCTTCACTGTTGGTTTTTGTTTACTATGTTGGATTCATTTCTATTGGTTGAAAAGACTCATGGGATGGCTCATGAAGTCAGCATATGCATGGGCTCAGCAGGCGAGGAAGATAAGGGACGTGAAGGTCACTTCCGTTTTGCAGATGACTTAAACAACCATACATGTGTTGGCGGTAGTATGAACTTAGACCTCTCCTCATTCAAGTCTCTGCCAACTCATTTAATTAATTCACATAAGGTGGCAAAGGTAGTATTATCGGGTACCGAGGAGGAAGCCTCACTTTTACCCGTTTCATTGTTGAATAGCGAGCTACCAGTAAGGTTGAAAAACCCCTTGAAGGATGGTGGGACTGGTTCACAATACCTTGTAGCTCTGGTTTCGGGTAATGGTCTACCTGTGCGGAGTACAAGGGGTGAATTGTTTCCTGATAGTGTGCAGGAGGGGCATAGAAAGCGGTCGGTGTTAGATAGAGAGATATCTGGTTTTAGTTCAGGAATCACACAGAGGGAGGCTTTGTGCGGGAAGGAGTCGAGACTTAAAAAGGTGACACGGGCTTGGAAACCTAAGAATTTTAGGCGACGTCTGGTTATAGCTATGCATGTGGGATTGGAGGAAACATGTAAGCTCTCCCTATGCGCGTTGGTTGGGAGGTTTGCATATAAATCAAAGAGTAGTATTCATTTCCCTGTGTGGATGAAGCAGACCTAGTCACCCATTATTGGGTATGAACCAGATTATTTAACTTTGCCTTATGGGTGGTTCGGTCTGGTTTTTAAATTTCCGGAAGATATTGAGATTATTCTAAATGGCTTCTGGGATTTTGAGGGGGACAACTTGATGCTTAAGAGGTGGCGTACGAGGTTTGATCCAGCTACTGAATCGTTTAGTCTTCATCATGTATTGATTCTGCTTCCAGGGTTGCCCCTTAACTTATGGAATAAAAAGGCCCTGATGGCCATTGGAAATTTGCTCGGTCGCTTTCTTAAGGTTGATGAAAAAAGTTTGCTAGCTCAGGATAAACGTATGGCACACGTTTTAGTCGAGTTAGACTTACATGTTGGGCTCATGGATACTTTGGAGTTGGAATGGCGGGGACAAGTTATGATACAGAGAATTGATTATCAAGGATTACCTTTTCGTTGTAATTCCTGTAGGCAGACAATTCATCTGCGCAATGATTGTCCCTTTTCGTCTGGAGGTGGTTTTTCGAAGGAATCCATGGACTCACCTACCAGAGATTACTACATGAGTGAAGGGGATGTTGAAGAAGTGGGAGCATATAATTCAGGGAATGTTGAAGACTTCACATAACTCCTCTCGGGCACATTTTCTTGTAAGTTAAGACATTATTGACCATCTTTGTATTTTAAGATGTCTTATTGGGAACACAACTTCTTGGAAAAGTCTTATCCGTCTACTAATTTACCGAACACCGAGATTGGTGGTACTACTAACGTATCATCTGATAGTGGAGAGTCTAGCGGTGAAGTTGTTGGGATTTTGGTGGCTTCGCCGCATACCTTATCTTCTCCTATTGATCAGGAAGTAAATACTTTAGAGCCTAGGGGGGTTTGTGATGCTTCTACCCTTCAAGTGCCTTTATTAACAGAGATGGAACTTTGTTTAAATTGTGATGCATCTAACTCTCAGGTACCTATTGTATCAGAGGTGGAACATTGTTTATATTATGTTACTAACATCACAAACCCGACTCAAAGTGGTTTAGTTATCTTTGTTCCTTTACCAACCTATTGGGGAATGGAAGCTTATGAGCAGAACCTAGACAGTGCTTCGGGTGTCAATTTGAATGGAAAAAAAGTTGACAAAGGGAAGACTATGGCCTGGTCTTGGGGTTTAGGATTGGAGGTTTCTCCTATTAAAACCCAAAGTGCACGTAAAAGATTAGGGTCCACTACTTCGACTAGTGTTCTGAATATGGTTATTATACGTGATTTAGGGGCACTTAGAGGCATGAAAGCCCTCACAAGGGATAAATCATGATCCTCTTAACTCTAAACATAATAGGGGTAGGTGGCACCCTCAAATTTCCATCCTTACGCAGACTTTGTTCAATTGTTAATCCAGATATTATTTTCTTACAAGAGACTCTAGTCTCGGAGGAAAAGGCTAGAAAGTTTATGTTTTCTATTTGCCCAAGTTGGATGATCGATGTTGTTAGTTCTTTTGGGAAGTCCAATGGACTTATGGTGGCTTGGAACCCTAATATTTATGAGTTGCAACCTTTTCTAAGTCTTGGCGGTATTTTATTGACAGGTATCCACATTCCTGATCAAAAAAGTATCAGCTTCATAAATACCTATGTGTCGTGTTTGGGACGGAGATTTTTCTGGGAACAGATTGAAGCAAAAGGTTTGCTAGCACAGGAGAATCTCATCCTGGCAGGGGATTTGAATTTTACTACTAGCCTCGATGAGGTGTGGGGTGAGGTGGCCTTATCCGAACCTTTGGCAGACTTCTTTAGAAATATTTTCACTTCAAATCAGTTAGTGGATGTGAGGCCTGCAGTGTTAATGCCCACCTGGCGCAATGGTAGGAAAGGGACGGATGAGATCCAGAAAATACTAGACAGAGCATATGTTTCTGAAACACTCTTATGTGATACGACCAAGTATAGAACGTGGGTGGAGCTCCCCTTTGTTTTTGATCATGCACCGATGATACTTCAGCTAGACTATGTTTACAAGTCGGTTGTGTATCCTTTTAAATTCAATCCTAATTGTTTACAAGAAGACTCCTTATGTGATTTACTTCAGTTTGTTTGGGGTAATCAGTTTGCATTAGAGGGGCATGGAGCACAAAGCAGACTATCTAGGAAGCTATCTTTGTTGAAATATAAGGTAAAACTGAGGCTGGCCGAAAAAAAGAAGAAGGAACTTATAGCTTATAAAAGCTTAGAATTGGAGATTGCACATCTCACTAAGCATTTTCTGGAAAATGAATATTGTAATGAAAGTAGATCTCGGATAAATTCTCTGGAAAATGATAGAAACAAAGTGCTCCTGGCTGAGGAGGAGTGCTGGCACTTGAAGAGCAGGGCAACATGGATCAAAAGTGGGGACATAAATACTAAATATTTTCATCATTTCGCCAACTATAGGCAGAACAAAAAACATATCTGGGAGGTGAAAGATGATTTGGTTCAGGTTCATTATGGACATGATGATATTAAGATGGAAGCACATAGATATTTCATCTCCTTCTATAAAGAATCGAATATCAATTCGATTGAGGAGCAGGTGGCAATGGTGGGTTTATTTCCACAGATGGTAAATGAGGAAGAGGTTATGCAGTTAGAAAAAATGGTTGCAAAGGAGGAAGTTTTAGATGTATTGAAAGGTTTCACCAAAGACAAAAGTCTTGGCCCGGGTGGATGGACTGTCAAATTCTATCTGCATTCTGAAAGTGAGCAGGGCACTAAATTCGACTTTTATTGCTCTCATTCTAAAAGTGAACGGTCCTGCCACTTTCAATGATTTTCACCTGATTGCTCTTTGCAATCTGTGCTACAAGATTTTCTCTAAAATTATTGCTAAACGCATTAGACCGATCCTGTCTCGTGCCTTATCTAAGGAACAATTTGTGTTTTTAAAAGGAAGGCAAATTATAGATGCTATAGGGATGGCGCAGGAGTGCCTACACAGTATAAAAGACAAAAGATCCAAGCTTTAATCCTCAAGATTGATCTGAAGAAAGCCTACAATTGTGTCAGTTGGCATTTTGTCAGGTTGGTCTTAATTCAATTTGGTTTTGGTTTGCAAATGACTAAGTGGATTATGGGTTGCATTTCTTCTGCAACTTATGCAATCTTAATAAATGGAGATCCTTCCAGGTTTTTCAATAGTGATAGAGGGCTTCAGTCGGGGTGCCCATTGTCGCCCCTCCTCTTCATATTAATCATGGAAGGCTTGAGTTTGACTTTAAAGAAAAGTCAGGAGGATGGCATACTGTTGGGCATTAAAGTATCAAGGCTTATCAAGGTCCTACATCTTTTGTTCGTGGATGATATTCTTATTATGACTAAAGCATCATTGGCGGAGTGGCGGGAAATTAAAAGAGTGTTGGGATGTTTTTGCAATGCAACTGGTCTAAAGATCAATGAAAAGAAAACTACTTTCCTACAGTTTGGACTGCAACAAAATGTTTTGGAAAATTTAAAGGCTATTTATCATTATAATGTCAATGATCTTTCGGTTGGTTTCAGGTATCTTGGATATTTTTTGAAGATTGACAGGTACAGGACAAAGGATTGGCAGTGGCTTGTTGATAAGTATGAATGTCGGATAAGTCACTGGTGTAATAGATGGCTTACTATTGGGGGTCGTTTAATCCTTATTAAGGCGGTTCTTAAAAGACAACCAGTCTATTGGTTGGCTTTGACAAAGTTGTCTTCTCGGATCCTTCAAAGAATTCGACATTTAACTTTTAGTTTTTTATGGTTTGGGTGTAAAAAGTAGAAGAAAATCCACCTGTGTGATTAGAAACTCATTGCCCGACCAAAACAACATGGGGGTTGGGGATTGAGAAATCTAGTTTGATTTAGTAGAGCAATGGAAACAAATACATTGTGGAGAGCGCTCATGCTTGAAGGATTATGGAATTGCATCTTAAAGGACAAATACTTCCCCTTCATTTATGTTGCTCATTGGTTGAACACGATAAATGTGATGGAAGCCAAAGGTTCTAAAACCTGGAAACACCTTCTGAATTCAATACATATTATTCTATCGTGACAGGTCACTCTATCGTGACAGGCAGAGATCGCATTCTGGGGATGGGGGAAGGGGCGATATTGTCTGAAGATCTGATCATTGCCATCAACAGAAAAGGCATTCATTATCTCTATCAAGCTCAATGTGGACCTCGTGTGAGGATGATTGGCACAAATTGGATATCTAGCGAAGAACTGGAATTAGAGGGTGGTCTCGCTATGGACCAGAAGCTCTACCGTGGAGCTCTTATAAATGTTGGGGTGCTATTACTTGAGAAGCCGGATGAGCTTATTTGGTTAGGGGAAGATGCATCAGATCAGTTCACTGTTAATAATGCTTTTGTAGCTATGGAGAATAAGAGGTGGAACTATGTGGTTGGTGGTTGGAGGAAAGCTTTATGGTCTTGGGCTTGTCCATTGAAAATAAAACTTTTTGTTTGGCTATATGTGGAGAAAAAACTTCTCTCTTGGGATAATCTTTAGCGTAGAGGTTTCTTAGGTCCAAGCATGTGTTAGATGTGCAAGCATAGTTTGGAGATTGTATATCATTTGTTTGTGGGATGTACATTCGTCACTACTGTTTGGAACAAGATTGCTACTTCCTTAAAACTCACAACAAGGTGGACGGGTGATACGCTTGCGAGTTGCTTCAAATCGTGGAGAGCACAAAATACTTTGTACCCAAGCTTACCAGCTCTCATATGTTGGTATACTTGGAAGGAAAGGAACCTGGCCATATTTGAAGGTGGTATCCCCAGTATCCAGAAAGTGGTTTTTCTTTTGATTTCGGAATCTCGGGTGTGTACTCCCAAATCTAAAGTTTCTTGTCGCGGTGTTCTTCCCACAATTCTAGAAGGAGATGGGGTGATCGGGTGGTTCGATGGGGCAACAATGTCATCGGGCAACAATTGTGGAGCTGGGGGGAGAATAAATATTAGCGAGCAAAAAAGTTATAAATGGTTTATTAACTGTGGGGCGGGAACCAACACTAAAACTCAGCTATTGGGAGCGTGGGCACTCCTCACATTGGCATCCCGTCTATCGATCTTGGAGATCCATGTACAAGGAAATTCAAATATCATCATTGAATGGCTAAAAGGGAAGGGTCATCTTCAGGTGGCTGCATTAGAATGCTGGAAGGATCGTATCAAGGAGACCATAAAGATTTTTCGAAAAATTTCCTTTGCACATATCTATAGGGTAAATAACAAAGTTGCGGACAACTTGTCTAAATTTGTGCTTTTACAAGCACCAGGGAGAATAGTCTTTTATCAGTGTGTGGAGGAACATGAGGGTCCTTTTCAATTCTTATACCTTTATTAGACTATGCTTCGGGTTTTATGTTTTTTTGAGGAATTGTGTTGGATTATAGCCTCTCCATGGTTAGAACTATCAGAATGACTTTTTTTGTTTTAACTATTCATTGGGCGAAGTTGGATATAGCTGGTGATTTTCTTGTATTTTGTTCCTCACTATGTTAGACGGTGATCTTAGTGGGGAAGGACCTGTCCGGAATATAATGATTTTGGAACATCTCTGTAAAGGAACAGTTTATATTTTTATTAATATAAAGCGTCATTTTCTGTGGAAAAAAAACTAATTCATCCTATAAACAAAGAGTTTGATTGGTTAACTAACTCATTCTCTTGTTTTCGTATACTTAGCAGTGATAGTAGTACTTTATGCTTAACATCAAACTTAAAGAAACTTCTCTTATCCATTTATATTGAATTTCTAATCTAATATGTCTTATCCATTTATAATGAATTTCTAATCTAATATGAAGTTGAGAAAATTTCTCACATCAAGTTTTTTGGAGTTTCTTTCTTTCTTTTTTTCACTAAAGAAAGAAAAAGTTTACAATACTTATGGTTAATGAAATAGCTTTTATTGATACAATCTCAAGACATCGATGTGCAGTTACATCATCGTGTTCAAATAAAAGGTGGCCACCTCAAATAACCCGTTGTTAATTCGTAAGGGGGTAGACTCTGCTCCTGTTAGATGCCTCTAGATCCTGGGACATTAACAAGTTTCCTTACATCTAAGGAAGACGAGCTCTTAACCAATCAAAAGTAGTTTTAGGTCATACTATCATTTTTTATCGTCATTGAAAGTATGTCCACTTAAGACATATACTTTATAGTAATATCTAACCTTAGTTCTATACATAAAATCATATAATATCTCTGGTTGCAATTTAACCTCTTACTTAACAGAAAAAATCTTTTATAAAACCAAAAAAAAATCTTACATAAATTTATAATTGTTTTAAAATTCTCTTCCCCTTAATATTCCTTCTCTCCCATTTAAAACATTCATTTATTATTTTATTATTTTTCTCTCCCATTTAAAACATTCCTTTATTATTATACCTGCCTCTGGCAAGATATATAGGTATCGATCGCAAGTCAAAGGCGGTTGACTTAAACCAATTTTTTTCCACACTTCTAAAGTTTTGATAATGTTTCATAGAAAATTTGTATTAAATTGAACTTTTGCAAATTAAAAAAATATTCTTCAAATTTTTGAAATTGTTATTTCTAATTTTTAATTGGTGGAAAGAGTCGATTTGACTAATTTCCCCTGCTTGAAGGTGACATTTTGAAAAACAAATTAATAAAAAAATAAAAATAAAAAAACTTTAAAATGCCACGTCTCTTACTTCATTATTTGCATTCCTCGATAGTTAATGCACCAGGAAATTAAATAATCGAAACATCTTATACTTCATTATTTTCATTACTCCATCTCCGTCTATGTGTACTTTTGATAATTAATGCACCAGGAAAGTAAAAAATGAAAAAGACATGGCCTTGGGGTGGATTAAATGGAAATTAAATAATTGAAAGAGACATGGCATTGGGGGTGGATTCAATGCATGCGAAATCTCATTTATTAAAACCTATTTCTCATTTATTAGAGAGAACAAGTAATAGCATTTTTCATTTCAACAAAGAGATCAGTAGAGTTTGGAAGCTTACCTGCCCTCCACGGATACAACCGTCAGTGTGGAGGCAAGATGGGAAACCTCAATTTTATAAAGGAGGAGATGGATATTCGTGATCTCCTTGATTTTTTAATTACTTTAATTGATTCATATCTGTTGGAAATAGGGTGGATTCAATGCCGGAGAAAACTCATTTATTTAAACAGTAATCTCATTATCTTTCATTTATTGGAAAGAAAAACATTATCTTTCATTTATTGGAGACAACAAGAGGTTTATGCAGCTTACCTGCCAGCCACACTGAGTTATCCGGCCATATGAGCTCTACTATTATTATCGGTACAAGGAAATACTAGCAACACTCCTTCACAAGTAAGTAGGATTTTATCTGTTGTCCTTATTTTCCCGAAGGAGTAGAAAACCTATACTCTGAATCTAATATTTTCTTCATGCAATGAGTGGAAGCAAGCATAGCAAATAGTTATTGTTGAAGATAAGGAAGTTGGGGTGTGGCCTGCTAGGGTATGTTGGGAGAAGGAAATAAGTGGCTTGTTTGAATAGAGATTGATTTACTAAAGAAAAAAGACCTTTCCTCTCTTATTATCTGAATTTGAGTCTTTCTCACTGGACTAGTTTGGTTTCTGTTGACGATTCTAGCTGATAAGACCATAGATAGATATTGAGATGTTTCATGGGCCTTCACCAATCATATTTTCCTACTATGCAGGAAGATGGATGGAGAAAGGAAGAGCCACTCAACTCCGCTCGGACTAGGAATTAGAGTTACCATTGGAATAGGAGAATTAAGGGTTTGTCAATAGAACTATAATAGCACATTATTTCAGGTAAGAATAAGAAAGAAGAAACCAATGAAATTGGTGCTTGAAAAAGATGAAAACGCAGTGAAATTGGAGCTAATTGGAGCTTGAAAATGTTGAAAATACATTGAAATTTGAAATTTATACTAATTCAATTGATGTTTGGTACTTAGGTTTGTACAGGAGAAAGGTCGTCCTCATATCTCGAGTTTTATGGAGGAGAAAGGTGGTAGTATGAGGTTTAATTAGGAGTTGGAAGCTTGTCTGAACACCTAGAGGTAAGAGATGTTCACAATCTAACTGTAATAGCACGTTATGGCAAGAACAAGCAAGAAATAAACAATGTATACAATTGATGTTTGAAAATTCCCCACCCCCGCATATGCTTAATATTTTTTGCAATCGTAGATCTTGCATGTTCGGGAGAGCGCTCCCATCCGGAGCCTCCTTTGAGAGGGAGGTAGGGCAATCCGATGCATCATCGTTTCATACAACCTATGATCACTGGAAAATCACAAACTATCTTATAGTTGCATATTGTACTCTAAATTCTTATCAAGTTTACTTACGAACATGTATTTCATGTTGCTTCTTCATATTTGACACTGTGTCAATTATTACATTAGGCTTGGTATTTTGCCAAGAGTCTCAACATGCAAATTTAATTAATTCATTATTCATACTCTCTAGAACGAAAACGTGAAAAGAACAACCACACTCTTTAAAACGATCTTAGTACATCAAAAGAAAACGAAGGGCTCATTTTCATCTAGTTATTAGAAAAAAAAAATGCCTTGCAACTATGGTTTGCAACTACATATAAGCACTAATTTATTGTTGCACATGTTGTCGAAATTGAGTAGGTTGGACCCACTAATCCTGTATCAGTTGCCAACAACTTGGATCCCATGTTTGGAATTGAACAAGGAATATGAAGTGGAGTGATCCTCTCGTACCCCTTCCACACAAGAGCCTCCATTCCAGTGCAGTAGGTTGTAACACCATTAATCCCACATCCCAACAGCACCTCTACTCAGATCTTGTTTACCCAGGGTAGAATTGTCCTCAAGTTGATTAATGCAACAAAGTTGATGTCATCTTCTTCTTTTCAACAACAATTCTGCGTGTCTCAAATATTCTGATGCTGGGGCTTGCAACTTTGCTAAATGTAGGAAGTGCAAAATGACAAATGGATGACTTTGATATTAGGTTATTGTGGAGAAATGCAAAATGACAGACAAATGGATGACTTGGAGATTATGGTATTGTCTAGATAGCCAGCGGCACATGTAACAATAATAAATTAATCATATAAGACACCCATGACGTGAATAGGAGAGGAGGGATCTTAAAATAATCAAATGTTAAATATATATAATTTATTTAAAATAAATAATAACCCAAATCTTAAATATATATAACAGGCGTTTAGGTTCCTTAGTCTCTTGGGTTGAGAGCAAAATCGTTTCACTTAGACCTCTAATGATTCTCAGTCTAATTATTATGAGTCGTATAATTATACATGGAGCTTTAGTGTGGATTGGAAAATGAAACTATCTTTCATGTATTTTTTTAAACAATCTGAAGGATTTCTCAAAACAATATTATATTTTACATTGTTTGTTATAATGATATTTTAGATTGATCTGAAAGATTAAATTACATTACATTTCCACAAATTAATGGTATAATTAGCAATCGTAATAAATTATTTTAATAGTTATTTCAAATATTAATGGTATAATTACCAATCTTAATAAATTCCTCTAATCATTATTTCAAATTTAATTTAATTTCAGGAATATAATTACTCTTACATATAATAAGTTTGAAAATAAATATTAAATTTAATTTAATTTCAGGAATATAATTATTCTTACATATAATAAGTTTGAAAATAAATATTAATCTCAAAGTATAGGATATATTTATTTTACAATGGAAAATGGAAAAGTGAGATAATTTAATTATATAATAATAGCAGCTTATTTTTTATATTATTTATTATAATGTTGTTTTGTATTGATATTCACTTTCACCTTTATTTTATACTATATTTTCACTATATTTCGAACAGCTCGTGGTTTATATAATAGGTTTGTTTTATGTTTAGTTATGAAAAAATTAATTTATAGATTAAGATAAATTTTTAAAATAACATTAATTAAATTATAAAATTAATCCACCAAAAATAATTATCAAGTTGAACAATATTTTATAATAAACAACTTGAACAATATCATGTAGTAAGTCTCTTTAAAATTAGATTTAATTTAAGATATACAATTTTCCATACATATTGTAAACCTAAACCAAATCAAAATAATTAAAAATATAAGATATATGATATGAATTGTCATTTTTTTTAAATAACAAAATTATATTATTTTTAAATTAGATTTTATTAGTCAAATACCTGGGCCGAGGGGATCCCTTATCCTACAAACAAAAAGGTATTTGATGTAGCTTGACCGTGACCTTAAAAATAGATTATTATTATTATTATTATATTTATAAGATTTGTTATTTTTATTATTATTATATTTATAAAATTTGTTGTTTTTATCTATATTGTAATTAAGTTAAATATAATTTGAGAAATAAATATTAATTTTTTATTTCCACTATATATAAAATATATTGGAAACATCTTTCTTTATAAAATAATGCTAATTATGTATAGTTTATATTTAAAAGTTAATAAATATTTTTTTTATTAAAAAAAATTCCAGTGAAACTTAGACTTTTGTTATATATTTAAATTTTGATATATCTTTTATATACTTTATAGTGGACTTGTATGTAATTAGCAGTCTACATAACTAATTTTTATAATTTATTTGGAATTAGATTTTTATAATTTATTTGGAATTAGATTTAATTTGAATGATATAATTATCCATACATGTAATAAGTTTAAATAAAAATTATACATGTAATAAGTTTAAATAAAAATTAGTTAAAGTACATATGTCTATAATTATTATAAATTATATTATTTATTATTATTTTATTTATTGTTTTTATTCTCTTTTAAATTATATGATGAGTAAATTCCAATTTGTTTTTAGAGTGTTGAAATTATTTAAATATTTATTAATTAATTTTACATGTGTTTTAAACACTTTGAAAATGGTTTAAACATTTTAATTTACACTTTTATCAACACCTACTTCCTATTCAATTCTACTTGACTTCTAATAACATAGAGTATGAACTGCCACTTCTCTTTTACTTTTAGGTTATACACAAATAATACATTATTACAAATTTAAAATATTTTATAACTATTTTTTTTTTTTTTAAACTACATGAAATTATTACATAAAACAGATATAAAAAACTTTACTGTTAATTTTTCTTTTAAAGTTTCAATTTTTTTATTATCATTCACATCCTTTCCATTCATAAAATGAAAATGGCTAAAATATCTCCTTTATAGTCCATTACGACCCCTCCAATTCTATTATTTCTTCATATCCTTCGCAATATAATTTATATGAAGATGGCTAACATATTTCCTTTGTAATCCCTTAAGATTCATCCAATTCTAGCTTTTCCATTCAGACTTAGTCAAACTTAGTCAAAATTTAGTTTAACTTGACTTTGTTTTTTGGTACCAAATATGTTATATTTCCTTGACTTTCTTTATGTGGGTGTCATTCTTTATGTGGTGCCAAACAAGTTATTTATAATTTATACAATTTTAATAATTTAACTTGATTTTATTTTTGTGGGTATTGAATATGTTATACTTTACTTTATTTTTGTGTGTGTCAAACAACTCAGTTATGTTTGATTGGAACATTAAAATTATTTCATAAATAGTTAGTTATGTTTGATTGGAACATTAAAATTATTTCATAAATAGTTTGTAAAGTAAAATATTAAAACCTTGAAAAATGTTAAACTAAAATTAAAAAATAACTAAGTTGTTATGTGTGTTTAGTTTGAGTGGTTAGAAAAAATTATTATTATTTTTACTACTTAAATTTAATTTTTATAAGCAATATGTTAAGTTTAATGAGGATATTATTGTAATGGTTTTGAATTTTGCTATTAACCAACCAACATTTTAAGGTTTACCTTGGGTATCATCCTCAAAATGAGAAGTACTTTATGATTTTCCCCACACAATGTAACCTAGTAAATATATATGCATATAATATTTTTATATAAAAAATTGTATAATAATTCATTACAAGTTAATTTAAAATATAATGCTTTGTATTATTAAATTTGTTTTTTTATAAAAAATTAAATTATCATTTAAGAAAACCGTAATGTTAAAAGTAATATATAGATAGTACAAAGCCTCATATAATAATAATCTTTAGTTTTCTAAGACATAACCAAAATCATGAACACTAATAATCATAATTCAGGTGATCAATAAGGTGAGATTCACTTTAGACAAGGAGTCATCATTGTCTTTGGGGGTGGGCCTCTCAATCATCATTGATTGGCTCTAGATATGGAATGGCAAGCCCACAACCTTCATTATCATTCACATGTTGCTTCGATGTTGGCACATATAGGCTTTGATGTGGTCGCGTTCTCTCCTCTCATGAACAACCTTTCAAACTTTGTATCATGGTCTTCCATCAAACCTTTGGGATTGCTTAGAATGAGACAAATGGGTTAGAGACTAAGTGAGAGACTATGTGCTTAGCATGAAGAGAACACCCCCCAATACTAAAGAAGTTGGTGTAGGGTTACGACATCTAACTCAATCTTTTGAATCTGCACACAAATTGCACACATGGATTGGCATAAATTAGATTATAATCATATTAGGAAACAAATTTGAAAGGACACGTCTCATTAAATATGACATCATTTTGCTTCTTCCAAATAAGAAAAACACTTCAATTCTGATTTTCCTGTAACTCAACGATCCATGGAATCTTATCTTGTAACAAAGAGAATTTATAGGATACATGGAGGAGTGAAACATAGATTTTAGTGACCTATTTGCATGTAGACTTGGCATATGTATAGTACTAGAAAATGTGTTGGCAATTTTTGGGTTGATATCCACATATGGGGTAATTAGGCCAAAGAATACCAAGGAAAATCAACTTATTGTGAGGAGCTAATCATTCAAGAAGGGACTAAGAATAAAATGCTTCCTCAAGAGAAACCAAAGGTTTTCAGTCACTAAGTCGTTGGAAAAACTAGGTCATTTTCTTGGATTGTAGTCAACATGGATTATTTAACTGACCATCCAAGATACAGCCATGATAAAGCCATTTGTACCCATAATTTTTTTTTTTTTTTTCAAAAGCTAAATGGCCTTATTCCATTTTTAATCCTTCCATTAGGGTTTACGAATTGAAAGACTAAAGAGTCAATGATAATTTATTTGATTTGATCAAAACCAATTTATTTGGGTTGGCCGATGGAAATTTGGCTTTCAATTTATACCAAGGCACAATGTCGTGAGTTTGGCATCCTCGATAATGTTAATGAATGTTCTAAGAAGTTCTTAAAGTTGAGAACATATAAACTCGATCAAGGCTTTTCCTCCACACAACATAACAAGAGATCACTAGATCATTAAAGAATAAACCAACTTCAAGAACTTGGCCCTTATAGTTGATATGGAGTTGAATCACTTCCTATTTTTCCAAATGCTATAAGCAACAAAAGTCCCTTTGACTTTACACATGACATATCGACAATAACAAATTAAAGTCCCTTTGACTTTACACATGACATATTGACAATAACAAATTAAAGTCCCTTTGACTTTACACATGACAGGGTGACAATAACAAATTAAGACTTGTTCAAGAGTTCACACTTAGGGGATATTACAAGTGAATGCAGTCACGATTGAGCTCCATAGTTGTTAGTTGCTCTGCCACTTCTGATGTTTCCAGTAGTGGTGGAAAATATGGATGAAGGAGGTCCACAATGAATATTGGGTGCAAGCCAAGGAAGGGGGGAATACTTAACTCAAAAGCATTGTCGCCCACAACTTTGGTGATGGTGTAAGGTCCATAACGAAGTGGATGTAGCTTCTGATGGGGTCATGTAAGGCGCTCTTTCTGCAAATGTAACCAAACCTTGTCTCCCACTTGAAACTTGTGGGAAAGCCTGTGTTAGTCATGGAGATGCTTGTACTTAGCATTGGCTTTCTGCAAAATATCATGGACCTGTTGGCGAATGTGTTGAATTCGTTCAATGAATTTGGTGGCTTTGTCGACCTCGGATTGAGCATAGGAAGACTCTTCTTGTGTGGATGCAAGGGGAAATGCTACATCAATGGGGCCCAATGTTTGAAAGCCTAGGCCCACCTTAAAAGATTCATGGATGGTTGAGCTATGGAGGGATCTATTGTATTTGTGTTGGACATAAGGAAGGCTCTCATCCCATGTGCATGGATGCTTGGAGTTGTACATGTGCAAGATATGCATGATCATCCTATTGACGACCTCTATCTATCCATCAATCTGAGGGTGGAAGTGTTATAGTCCAAAAATTCCTTATCTGTGCGTACAAGACATTGGCCCTTCCATTTGCATACTTGGTCAAAATACTGTTGAGGCTTCCTTTTAAAAAACCATTTTTTTGAGAGTGTACGCGCCCTAGAGAGTGTCGATTTGGTGAGCTTGGTGTCCAACAACGACCAGAAGCTCAACTAGAATGTGCTTAAGAATATGTTGTCCCGTTTTGATATGATGGTCTATGGCAGTTTGAAGTGTACCCATACATGCTTGAATAAGAGCTTGGCAGTGGCCTCAGCTGTGATACTCTTCTTGCAAGCGGTTAGAATGGCCATCTCAGAGAATTGATCAACAACCATGAATACACAGTCATCGCCGTGCTTTGTTGAGGGGAGACCTAGCATGTACTCCATCAAGATGGATTCCTAGGGCCCGTTGGGAGTAGGAAGAGGGGTGTACAGTCCTTGTTTTTTAATGGTCGTCTTGGCAATGGAACATACAATGCAAGATATAATATACGTAATAACATCATATCGAAGCTTCGACCAATAAAAATACTTATGTAGTACTGCCACTGCCTTCTCCACGCCAAAGTGTCCTGCCACCCGACTGTCGTCGACTTCCCAAATCAACTTCGCACGCTCGCTTGAAGGAACATAGATATGACCCAGATAACATAGCAGTCCATCCCGAAGATAAAAATAGGAAACAACTATGCCTATTCCCAACATCTTCTAGGTTGTAATGAAGTCAACATCCCTGTCATAGACTTGGGACCACCAAGAGGTCTCATGCTCGCAAGAGTCAAGCATTGTGGTTAGTGTTGCAACTAGAGGTCGACTGAAGCAGTCAATGATGTGGTTGGTGCTCCCTTTCTTATACTTAATGTTGAGGTGAAATTATTGCAAGTATGTGGACCACTTTTCATGGCATCCATTCTGCAATTTTCCTTGTGTCTACATGAACTGCAGAGACTTGTGATCCGTATGGATGATTGTATCCTTCCCTCGAATGCAATGCTTCCATTGGTGACATGCTTATACGATGGAATACATTTCATTGTCATAGGTGGGGTACTTACGGATGACATCTGAGAGTGTCAGTCTCACTATGATAGGCCTCTAGATGACTGTGCTGAGTGAGAACGACACCAACAACATAATCAAAAGCATTTATCTCAATCTTGAATGGTTGTTGCAGATCGGGTAAGGCGAGCATCGAGCTAAGCATAAGTCATGTTTCAGATCATTAAAGGATTTTTGATGTGACCTGCCCCACAAAAATTTGGCTTTGCAACCACCCTCAATCACTTGGTTTAGAGCCTATGCAATATGGGAGAACCCCAATACGAATTTGCGATAGAAGTTGGCAAGGCCTAAAAGCTCTGAAGTTCGGTGAGTGTTGTTGAGGCTGGCTAGCCATGAATGACTTGGATCTTGTCTTGATCAACATGCACCCCATTCTCATCTACAATGTATCCAAGGTATTAGACCTTGTTCACGTCGAAGGAACATTTCTTTAGGTTAGCATATAGCTTGTGTTTCCGCAGAGTGTGGAGGACTTGTTGAATGTGTTGCAAGTGTTATGCCCAACTCTTGTTGAAGATGAGGATGCGATCAAGATATACAACCACAAAGGAATTGGTGAAGGGCCATAAGATGTCGTCTATCAACCTCATGAAAGTTGTTGGGGCATTCGTCAAGACAAAGGGCATGACCAACCATTCGAAAATACCTTCTTTAGACTTGAAAGCAGTCGTCCATACATCAGTTTGTTCTATGGGGACCTAGTGGTAACCATACTTCAGATCAATCTCACTAAAGTAGTTGGCCCCCTTGAGCTGGTCAAGAAGGTTGTCAATCCGAGGAATTGGGTATTGATTCCTGACTGTGATTTTGTTCAGAGCTCTGTAATCAATATAGAGTTGCCAAGTCTCGTCTTTCTTTTGCAAAAGCATTATTGGGATCCTGCAGGGTGAGGAGCTTGGTCGAATGTGACCTTCTTGGAGCAGGTCTTCAATCTAGTGCTTGATTTCCTCATGTTCCAGGAGAGAGTGTTGATACATTGGGCCATTAGGAAAAGGCATTCTAGGGGTCAACTCAATTGAATGCTTGACCTGACAATGCAGAGGCACCCCAAGAGGTGAGGTGAAGATGTTCCAGTATTATTCCACGACTTTGTCCACTTGCTTTTGTTGTGTAGAGGAGCCTTGTGCGGAGGCAATGGATGTGGTTGCGGCCTTTCATTCAATTTGAGAGTGAATCATGAAGAGGACAAATTTCCCAGTTTGGGAGATGACCTTCCTGCACTGCTTAGCTAAGACCAAAGAAACTATGGTAGGTGGAGCTACCTCTAGTACCTTGTACACTTGTCAACCCACAATAACAATGACACTACGGGGTTTAGAATCATATAAAACATTATGCTTCCACATATATGGGAAGCCTAGAAGAACATAACAAACTTCAAGTGGGGAAACATTACACAATACCTCATCCTTGAAGGGATTTCTATCATAAGACAGGCGACACTGTTGGCTGACGCAGAGATCTCATCCTTGGATGAGTCACCCGATGTTGTATGGCCGCAGATGTGGTCTTGTCAGCAACTCCAACTGTTTGACGACCTCTGCTGAGATGAGGTTCTTTTGGCTTCCACTATCAATAATGAAATGTAGTGGAGTACCCTTCACCCATATTTTCGAGTGAAAAAGATGCTCACCTTCCTCTGGCTTTTTTGGTTCGTTTGGCTAGATCTTGGTGGTAGCGATTGTGGCATTGGGTTCTGCATCAATGATCTGCTTCCCCTTGTCTGGATCTGAATCAGAGTCAGATCTTGGAGTTGACTTTGAGGCTTTCAGCTCGACCACGAATGACTGCTTCGAGTAAAATTCATCGGTGTTGTGCCAAGGGATTTTATGGAACTCACACCACTTCCTAGTGTCTTTCTTCATCTTCCCATTACCTTTCTTTGTTTTTGGCTTATAATGGTTGTCTCGAGGTTCTCCATCCTTGATTTGTCCTTTGTTCGATGTGTTGGGGCCACCTTTTCCCTGCTTTTGCTGTGATGCATTCGCAGATCCAAACTCTTGCTTGTTTCTTTGCTTAAATTTTTGCTCGATTTTGACAACATATCGATACGCGATGACTCCCAACAACGAGATGTCCAAAAACTCCATTTATATTTGGATGTATCTATGCAGGCCTCCACAGTATTTTAAAACCAGATGTCACTCGAAGTCTTTAATACCCAGCTTGGTGTGCAAGATATGGAAGGTATTTGTGAACTCTGACACTATTTAGTCCCTCTCCTGACGCAGTGTGGTCCATCTCATGTAATGGTCATCGTCGTTTCCAACATGGTAATATTGTTCCTTAATGACATCCATAAAAGTGTCCCAAGTGGGCTCAACCCCAAATATTTCAGACTCCTTTGTGGAGTTCTCCTCACAATAAGTCTCCCACCAATGTTTGACATGAAGGACCACCTTGAGGAGTGCAAAGGTGATCTTTTCCCTATTGGAAATTTTGTGGACAAAGAAATAACCTTCTAATAAATTTAACCACTTTTCCAAAGCATCCGCATCTATCTGAACTTAAAATATGGGAATATCAAAATTTACTTGTACATTGAAAGGGGTGACACCTACAAAGTGGTCGATTGATGAAGATGCTTCTGTTGTTGTCAACAACTGTTGAAGGATTTGGGAAAAATTATCCATCATCTTGTTCCTCTATTGCGTGAAGACTTTCATGAGCAACAACTTAATAGGATCTCCTTCTCCCATGTCTCTCTTTTTTTCCACCATGGGTGACCGTCAGGGTCGGTGAGGACAATATTCCAAGGGATCAACTATTTCAAGTGCCAATGCCTTATACCCTGACCTCGCTGGGGACATGCACAAAGAAATAGATAAAGAGCAAATCATTCTAATACCACTAATCCAGATTTATGAGGGAATGAAATGAAAGACAAAAATAATAAATAAACACAGATATACAATAATACTCAATTTCTATTCAAGACCGAAATATGCAAAGACTGTAAAAGAAAATACAGAGTGAAATGAACTCGCTAGAATGGTGGTAGCTTATCTTTGAGAAGAGATATGAAGGCTACGCGCATTAACAAGAAGATAATTACAATGAGGCTCCAAAGGAATTTTTTACATAAAGCATACATGAGAAAACCCTGAACATCCAAAACCCTAACCTTGAGAGACGAAATGTCAAAAGGTTTGTGGGCCTCGATGGGGGTAATTGATCCAGGGGATCAAATTTTGCTCAAAAAATTCAAAGTGTTCGAAATCGCTTCAAATCGAATGAGAGCGTAGGCCTCGTCGTTACAAACCCAACACAACTCGTTTGGGTTCAAACGGACGTCGGGAGCAAGAGATATCATGTTCTGTTCAAAATGACAAACAGGGAAAAAAAAAGGGTGTTGACTGTACAGTCCGTATGGACGCTAACGTGGTAGGCCATACGACACGTGGCAGGCAGTTATTTGGATAGTTGGCATGTGACATGGCATGTTTGCAGCGAACGGGATGACAACACGTGGCCCAGTCAATAGCCGCCACGTGTCATATATCTATTGGTTTAAAATTATGTCATTGGCCGGAGTCGACCCCGCGACCTCCGGGCAGGGGGGAGAGACTTGGCAAGAGCTGCCAAACGGCGTGCCACTGGTTGTTCCTTGTAATATATATGGAAAAATATATTTAAATGTTTGCATATGTGTATAGTTTGGGGCGCGGCCGGGCTGGGGCTTAGCCCCAGCCCTTGGTCGCACATTGTATTACATATGACCCAATGTTATACCATTTGGGTGCACGCGCGGTTGTGTTTTGTTCCAACGGTTATACAAACGACCCGCCATTTGTCCTCTGACCATTGGTTTATGGAACGAGAGCCTATGTTTATACTAGCGCGTGGTCGCATGGGTCATACGACCTTGCCCTTGACGATTAGGGGCTAGGTGCGCCCGTAATTGTCCTACAATTTGCATGGTTCGCGTGGTTGCGTCCGGTGCTAAGTTTTTACACTTAAATATGTGTGTGGGCTAGGTTGAGCCAACAAGGGTGCGTTTTGTAGATGTAGAGACAACAAGTTTGAAGGGGGGACTTCCAGGAAGCTTATCTTCTTCAATTTTTGGCCAAACGAGGTGCTGAAAAATCCCAGCTAGGGGTTTTTGGACGTTCTGAAGCCATTGGAACAGTCTATTTGGCATTTTGAGCATTGTAAATCACATTTTTTAGCACTTTGATCAAATAATACAAATGATCCATTGGACGCTGGACCCGGAGATGTAGCCCAAGAGAGGGGTGAACTCCTTTATCATTTGTTGTGTTATGTGTTTTATGTTCACTGTTTTTGTTGTTGTTTATATGCATCTTGAATGAGTAAATCCTATTAAA
>JZKD02S1674918.1:375637-385685 GCA_000966675.3 Picea glauca
GTCTTAAAGGTACAAATCCAAGCAAAGCCAAGTGGATTGAGGTTGGAAAGGTGAGGGAGCTATACCCTCATCTTCAGATAGACTGAAAATAGTCTTTTGGAGGTCCAAAAGCTTCGTAATGGAGAGGTGTAATCCAGGGGATCAAATTTTGCTCAAAATATTCAAAGTGTTCGAAATCGCTTCAAATCGAATGAGAGCGTAGGCCTCGTCGTTATGAACCCAATGCAACTCGTTTGGGTTCAAACGGACGTCGGGAGCGACAGATATCGCGTTATGTTGAAAATGACAAATAGGCAAAAGAAATGGGTGTTGACTGTACAGTTCGTACGGACGCTGACGTGGCAGGCCGTACGACACGTGGCAGGAAGTTATTTGGATAGTTGGCATTTGACATGGCATGTTTGCAGCGAACGGGATGACGACACATGGCCCAGTCAATGGGTGACACGTGTCATATATCTATTGGTTTAAAATTATGTCGTTGGCCGAAGTCGACCTCGCGACCTCCGGGCAGGGGGGATAGACTTGGCAAGAGCCGCCACCCAACGCGCCACTAGTTGTTCCTTGTAATATATATGGCAAAATATATTTAAATGTTTGCATATGTGTATAGTTTGGGGTGCGACCGGGCTAACGCTTAGCCTGAGCCCTTGGTCGCACATTGTATTACATATGACCCAATGATATACCATTCGGGTGCGCGCACGGTTGTGTTTTGTTCCAACGGTTATACAAACGACCCACCATTTGTCCTTTGACCATTGGCTTGTGGAACGGGAGCCTATGTTTATACTAGCGTGCAGTCGAATGGGTCATACGACCTTGCCCTTGACGGTTAGGGGCTAGGTGCGCCCGTAACTGTCCTACAGTTTGCACGGTTCGCGCGGTTGCGTCCGGTGCTAAGTTTTTACACTTAAATATGTGTGTGGGCTAGGTTGAGCCAACAAGGGTGCGTTTTGTAGATGCAAAGACAACAAGTTTGAAGGGGGGACTTCCAGGAAGCCTATCTTCTTCAATTTTTGGCCAAACGAGGTGCCGAAAAAGCCCAGCTAGGGGTTTTTGGACATTTTGAAGCCATTGGAACAGTCTATTTGGCATTTTGAGCATTGTAAAGCACATTTTTGAGCACTTTGAGCAAATAATACAAATGATCCATTGGAAGCTGGACCAGGAGATGTAGCCCAAGAGAGGGGTGAACTCCTTTATCATTTGTTGTGTTATGTGTTTTCTGTTCATTGTTTTTGCTGTTGTTTATATGCATCTTGAATGAGTAAATACTATTAAATTTTTGTTGCAAAGTTGATCCATTTGCTATTTAACATATAAAATTTAACTTGCAAATATTTTCAAGAATACAAGTCTTCTTCATTTTTAGATTAGTAATTGATACATCAACTTGTTGGGGGCACAACTTTTGTATACGATCTCCATTTGGGGCACTCAGTACCTCATTGGAAAGGTCTAGCCAAGGAGTACACATTATGTTTAGATGAACATCTACCTTTAGATACATGTTAGGTGTTGATGAGCCAAAAAGCTGTCATTTAGGGCCTCAAAATTTCCCCAGAAGTTTGGGACCCGAAAAACCATAGAAAAACTACCAAGATGGAAACTATATTTTGAGCTAGTGTAATAAGTGGGTGACCATCGATGTCCATCTAGATCAAATATCCTAAATGCATATCCCCATGTTGAGAAAAAATGAAAAAGACCAGCAAAAAAGAAGTCATAAATACAAATATTCCTTGGGCATGCTTTTATGGTGCCTTTGAAGGGAATCCTTCAGTAGCAGGCTCAGGAGGAATCTAGTATCTCTCCTCAAATCACAACATAGCTCTCAAAGCTAGCATTGGGCATGAAACAAACGACTATTGTGAACTAATGGCTGTCAAACTAACATTTGAGTTAGCTCAAGAATATGGTGTTACACAACTTCAATTTTTTGGGATTCTTTATTGGTTATCCATTGGATTTGAAAAGAATCATCTCTCATAAATTTTACTTTGCAACTACTTTTTGATGATATACAACAACAAATGATGACCTTCTCATGCATTTCTTTGTCTCATATATATAGGGACAAAAACTCTCATAAATTTTACTTTGCAACTACTTTTTGATGATAAACAACAACAAATGATGGCCTTCTCATGCATTTCTTTATCTCATATATATAGGGACAAAAACAAGGTAGTGAATGGCCTTTCAAAAGAGGCATTGGGGATGGAGCATGGTACTTGAGGCACTTCCATCTTTCAAAATAGGCACACAATTAATATCCCTCATGCACCATGGATATAATTTCCTTTATTAGTCCATGTTGTAGGCATAGAGGGACTATAGTGATCGATAAATCGTTGACCTGGTATTAGATTGTGCATTGACCAGAAATATTTCCATATTGTCTATTTTTGGAACAAGGGAAGTGAAAACATTGATTTTTATATAATAAAAAGTATCATGTTTGTCAAGATCTAATTGGACAATGGATTGGAGGTCTTATTGCTGCCTTCACTATTCCCAATGTTAAATATGTTGGCATATCCAAAGTATTTGGTAGTATATAGTCTTTTTGAATCATATATTTTATTATGCATTGGTCGAAGGTGGATTAATTCTAGCATTAGTTCGAATGTTTACCTTGGCATTTTCTTCTGGGTAGAATACATTCTCTACCAAAAACCTATGTGTGATTTTTGCTTTATTGTTGCGTGCTTCGAGAGAACAGGTCTGCCACGTTGCATATTTTCTTAAATGCTTGCACGGGCCTACGCCCTTCGACGGTCCTGACAGTCTTAACTATTTACCTAACAGCTCTGCCAGTGTTAAATGTTTGTTGTACAGATGCGTTGCGACACAATTTCGTTCATGGTCGACATCACTGCTCGAGTGGTCGATCCTTGTTCGTTGCTTCGTTCCATGATTTTGGTTCTTGTTTGATTCAACTTTGCAAAGTTGAGGTCCTGCACTTGCAGTTCGAGCTCTTCGTGGTTGTTCACTAGTTTGTTGTTCTTCAACTTTGCAAGTTGTTGGACCTGTTGTTGCGGTTTGCAGTTTTTGGGGCTGAGCTCTTGTCATCCTTTGTTGATGGGTAAGTTTCCCTGTTGTTGTTGTTTTTCAATGGTGGGAGTCCCTGCCTCCAAATTATGTTGTAGACCATCTTTGTCTGTGCTCTTAGTTTTTGTTCCTGTAAACCATGCATCTTCATATGTGGGTTGTCACGTCCATAGCTTTTCTGAAAATTGCAATGCATAGGGCTTTATGAAAAGTAGTTGGGATCTATCAGAAGAGGGAACCATCGGGCGGGGTGTAGACACAAGGTATGCTTTTATTTTGTGGGTCGAAAAATTGTGTCTACCTATTCTCTTTCTGCTGAGTAAAGTTATGGTTTTATTTATTTGCGTTCTTTCTTTTGTTTGGTTCAGTTTCCAGTGTCGATCTGTTTTCTTCTCATCTGTTATGGGGACTAGGGCGGATTCAAGTTGAGAAGAAGAAGGTTGAAAGATACATGTGGGGATTGGTACCCTATTTTGCTTTCCTTTTTTATTTTTCTACCTCTTATTTTTTTCCATTGCTTTTCTCTATTTTCATAGAAACTGAAAGTATGTAGCAAATAGCTTGAAAATGACAGTTGAAGAGATGAAAGAAGTAATAGATGTTGAGTCACATGAAATAGATACATAGTCCATTATACATGAGAACATTGACGTGGTCTTGCATAGCAATGGGCTTTTTAGATTGGATGCATTCTCGTATACTATTGGGGATTGCCTTTTCGATACATTCCAGGTTCTATTGCATTTTCGCTATTCGTCGACCGAGCTACGCAATGGATTGATAGATTATTTATTGACCTGTTTTAAAAATGACGATGTTAAGGCTTTGCAGTCCTATGAATACGAGCTGGAATCTGATTTTCTTCGACAGTTGCATGGAATACATGATGTCGCTACGTATTTTTCAAAGATGCGGTTGTCTGCGTCTCTGGTTCTACCTACACATGAGAGGGGACTTTGGGGAGATACGTTTTGTATACGGTGGCTATCTAACTAGCTGAATATATCAGTTGGCATATGGCCATTGAAAAGAAAAACACAATATCTACTATTCAACAAAACTGCGTCTGACAATCCATATTGCATCTTGTTCCATGATGTCAATGCCCTCAGTGGCCATTATGAACCACTGTTGTACAGAAAAATGTCCATATGCAATATAGAAGGTCCTCGTATTTACTTGTCTGTTATTTGCAAAGACCTTCAATCGCAATGGAAACGGATTTTGCATGGCATAGATTGCCATGGTTTACAGTTGGCAACAAATGTTGTCTCTAGCTGTGGAGATAGTCTGTTCAATGAAATTTGTTGTTTGGTGGCAGTGGTGTTCAATGTTCAGTTGCTGCGGCTTTACACTGTACAGTCCTTTTGTAATGCGATTATAGGCGGCATCCAATAGGCGTTTAGGTGCTTGCATCAACATCTTTGCCCATATCTCGTAGAAAATATGCCAACAGTTGGAAGTTGGCAGGAATACCTTGTGAACATGGCGCTTCCATATGAAAAAGGGAATATGGAGGGTTGTAGATTATGTTTGCAATGGTTGTCTATGATATTCAGGGTGACTATCCAGGTGTGGTCGCCCTTGCCAGATGGCACTATCCATTCCTGGGTTACTGATTCAAATTATGATCGAACAATTGACATCCTCTCATTGAAAACAGATACAACACATATCCATTATGAACCTTTGCTTGGACATATCGATAGTTCAGGGTTGATTGTCCATGCCATCCAAACAACATCGAATCTGCATAGGCATGGAATGTTTTTTAGTGAAAATGAAACTCCTCCCGGTTGCGATATGGGCAGACAGGGCTTGAACAAAAAAAACATGCTTAAAATTCATGACAGTCGTGATGAGGCCATAGAGGGCTTAAACAAAAAACGCAGAGTAAGTTATCACAATTTGAAATAAATTATTCGTCAAATTCGTCCGACTTGCGATAATGCCATAGAGGCCTTGAACAAAAAACTTAAAGTATTTTCTCAGAAGTTGGGTGAGAGTGAAATTCATCCCAGTTTCCACCAGCTCATCCTGCCCTAGGGCGAGAAACGTAGAGTAAGTTATCACAACTTGAAAAAGGTCATGCGCGAGAGAAAAAAATACATTGCTACACTTCCTTTTAGAGAGAAACTCACATATCACAATGTAAAGAAATTTGTTCGTGCAGAATAGAACATAAACAGGTGCGATAACATATCCTAGAATGGTCATGCAACTGTGCTAGTTTGTGGTCTACAAGCAACACCATGCAATAGTAGCAATGAAAACCAGGAAACAATTTCTACCCATACTTCCCTGCGAAAGAAAAATGCAAGACAAACCTACATGAAACAAATGAAAGACACTCCTTCCATTGCATGTGCAATTTGTGAACAATTGAATTTTCCAAAAAATAGTAAGTCTTTCACTCCTAATTTGCAAGCATAATACCTCCGCTTGACAGCGCACGATAAACCATTTTTCAATGGGAAAGTTTGTCTTCCATGCAAACGATCGCTTGAAAATGGAAAACTACCACAGTTTGCAACCCCTGACCAAATAAGATGTAATACACCACTAGCAGATGTAAGTGCACTTATAGAACTCGAGGAGAGACTTGTGTCTCTGCGAATTGCATTTGCTCAAATCAGACCTTGGGGCTATAAACAACCCCAGATGGGCTTAACATGATCAATTATTAATGTGCATGTTCAACTAGATGTTGTGCAAAAAGCGTTGCCACAATTCATTAACAATACAATTACAATCGATGTGGCTCTGAAAAGATGCTTGCGATACAAAAATGCCTATCAGACAGGCAAAGTGTGTGTGCATGATGTTATGAAAGCATTAAAGGAATTATGTTCTAGGGCCCTGTACAAAGCAGAGAACATTTGTATAAATGGCAACTGGAACAATGTTCTCGCAGAAGAACATGGCAACTCTGCAGACACTCTCGAAAATCCTAGTGATTTTGATACAAGTGATGAATCAGAGAATGAAACACCTACTGAAACATTGGTGCATGGATTCACTGATTCACAGTGCATTCGTGACTTGCAATACAAAATTGTCGAAATCGCACCTGCCGAGGGGCAGCGTCCACTTGGAATATTCAAGGAAAAATTCGCTGAGGAAATGAACTTTCCAACACTCTTCTATGGAGATCCACGTGGCATTGATATTACAGAACGATTCAGTTATCATAAAATAGTTTGATGGGAGCTGCTACATTCAAGCGGTTACTTCTCCTGTCACATAACAAATTTGTTTTTCAAAACAATGCGCATAATAATAGAGCAAGTTCTGTCATGCATGTGGGTCCGAATAAGAAAAGGCCAGTTACAAGGAAGAAAGTTGTTGGCAAAGCATGTGAAGTACAAAGTAAACCTTGAAAAAATTCTAAAATCTGATATTGGATACATAGATTTCAAAAACACACGCACCTCTCCTGACTATTTGCAACAAAACAAAAAAAATATTTTTGCAATGATCCAACAATTGGGCCCGCCAACATTTTTCGTCACATTTACAAGTGCAGAGCATTGTTGGGATCCATTGGTGGTTGTTGTATCTGACCTGCATAGGAACATGAAACGTAAAAAAGAAACTGATACACTGGAAAATAATGACATTGACTACCTCATAAGAAAAGACCCGGTAACATGTACTTGCTAGTATAGACATAGAATAAATGCTTTGAGACAATTGATATGCCATGATGAAATGCTTTTCAGAAAAATATCGGACTACTTTTTTGTGACTGAATTCCAAAATAGGGGAAATGAACATGACCACGCACTATTGTGGATAAAGGGTGCACTGGTCTATGGAGCTGATATCAATTCAGAGATCGAACAACTTGTGGATAAATACATAAAATGCAACACATATCATTTGGATCCAGAACTTGCGAAATTCCATAGACATTACCATACAAGAAGTTGAAGAAAACAAAAAAACTCACATTGCAAATACAACTTTCCCGTGCCGCCAATGAGAGCTACAAGAATCATAGAGCCAGTTAGTTTAGAGGACAATGTTGTTGTTGAGAAATCTAAATCCTTGTTCGCATTTATAGAACAAGGAGGATTTGACGAAATGATAAGCTTTGATGCCTTTTTGATATAGGTAAATCTATCAGAAGATGAGTACATCCAAGCCATACAATGTACGCTTAGGCAACCAACACTTTTCCTTAAACAAAAACTCTCCCACATTTGGAACAACAGTTTCTCCAAGGACATGTCAATTATGTGGAAAGCAAATACAAATACGAAGATTGACAAATCTATGACAAGTGCATTCAGAAGAATACGCAAAGAACATGAAAGAAGTCATATTGATGCCATACAAATGATACACACACTTGGCAATACATTGCTTAATCTTCAACAAATGTATGCTCAGCAAGCAGTTCACATTGCACTTTCCTTGCCCCTCACTTGTAGTTCAAGAAAATGTGTCTTCATAAACACATCTCCACTTGAAAAACACACATTTGTGCTTAAACCATCGATTTTGCTGCAACAAGAGCCTGACAATTCAGAGGACGTGGTATGTCATTCTATTATTGATTATTACGTCCAGTGTCCATCTCCTATTAGGCATATCTGCTTAGAAGAATTCGTATCACATTACAAAAAAAATGGTGCACCCATATCAAAAAGAAAAAAACCCTCTGTGACACGGTTTGTCAAATACAATAAACATTGTGACTATGAAAACTATTCTAGAGAAAAGATGTTGTTGTACGTTCTGTTCGATGAAAACACGACACATTAATACATAACTTCTCTACATGGGAGGTTGTGTATGTTACGTCTAAGAGTATAGTGCACATCAATGAAGCTAGATTTACCTACAATGTTAATCCAACATGGGTCGATCTAGAAGTTGCACTTAATGACCTAGAAAACCCTGGCGATCATGATGAGACATTCAAAAACCCAAAAACAACCATAACTCCTTCCGAGTCCTATGACTTACAAGCAGATTTGCCTTGTCCTTCAACGGCTGGAAGTGAAAAACGTATCAATCTTGGTTTTCAAGTTACAAAACATCCTTTCCTAATTGAAAATAATGAATACCACAACATAAGATGTCTCTTGAATCACGAACAACAAACAATTCTAAAGGACATTACTCTTAAAAAAGGCTTGAACATGAAAAGTCATGTGCATGTGTTCCTTACAAGCGGAGCAGGAACATGCAAGACATTCACAACGAAAGCATTGTTCCAAATGCTTATACAAATCTACGATTCAAACAATTCCTCTGATCCTATGAAACCAAAGGGCCTAATAGTTGCATACACATGAAAATATGCATACAATGTTGGTGGAACAACAGTCCACTCTGCATTTTTAATGCCTTTTAACAAGTCACAGTTTCTTCCACTTAGCACGGAAATGTTGGATACATTATCTAAGCTTTATGAGGAACTCCAACTTGTCTTTATAGATGAAGCATCTTTGATTGGGAGTCGATTCTTGTATTCCATTGACAAATGACTAAGAAGCATAAAACATGTGCAGACGAAATACTTTGGAAACATTGACATGATATTCTGTGGGGATCTTTACCAGGCACAACCCATCCAAGATTCTTTGAATTTGAACAACTTACCGTTAACATGGAAACAATCACCCATGACTTCTGGAGAGACAATATTAAATGCTTTGAGTTGCATACTACAATGCGCTAGACAAATGAAACATTCATTGCAATTCTGAATAGAATGCGCACAAACAACCAAACATATGATGACTTGACCTATATCAATTTGAGGTGCTTACGGCCTACACCAACAGACCCAACATTCCCTTACCTGTTCTACAGAAATAAGGATGTTGCAAAGCATAACAACCACATGCTGTCGCTCATGCCTGGCGATGATATCGTCATCAATTTGATTGACCTGGAAGAAGACAACCATGGAAATGTGCCACGTCATGACCATTCAGTCACTTTACCTTTGCAGCTTGTCCTCAAATTAGAAATGTTGGTTGAAATATATTCCTGCAACTATGATTCACAGGATGGCTTGGTGAATGGTGCAGATGGAACACTGAAAGGCTATACGAAGATAGAAAAAGTGGATGTCCTTTGGATTAAGTTCCATGAACTGCATATAGGCAAGCGACAAGCAAGCAAGTTGTCTTATCTATGTAATTCAAACATTGGAAGTGATTGGACACCTATTTTGCGAATATCAAAGCCAGTATTGACATCAACAAAGACAGGTCGACTGAAGATTCGAAAACAGTTTCTGATTAAATTTGCATGTGCACGTACAGTCCACAGATCACAAGGACTAACACTTGATAATGTTGCATTTCAACTTGCTGGAATTCGCATACATGGACTTGTATACATAGCATTGTCCCATGTCAGAAGCATAGACTCCTTATATTTGCTAAGTCCTCTCACGAAAGATAACTTCAAAGTGAAACAAAAAGTTGATATTGAAATGGAACGACTCAAGACCACCGCAAAATGGCAACTGCAATATGATTACCAATCCATACAAACAAATTCATCTGTATCAATTCTCTTGCTTAACACACGCAGCTTAAATACACACATGGATGATATACTGAATGACTATAATATAATGCAATCCGATATTATGTGCTTGCAGGAAACACACATGGCATTATGCATGCAGAACAAACAATTCCCAAATCACAATTGCATATCAAGTTACAGTACACATGGGGTGATGATACTGGTGAAAAAACATGTACCAATTTTGGACCATATACATATCGAAGAAAAAAATGTTGAACTGGTGCTTGCAATTTTTTTTTTTCATGAAACAAAAGTTGCAATACTGAATCTGTATGTTGCTCCCCATGCAACATTCTCCAACATAATGCATGTTATTTTCAATGCATTGGGCCATTTCCATCTGAACAGACCCATTGTACTTGTAGGAGACTTCAATATTGACATGCTACAAAATACTGGCAGAACAAAAGAATTGGAAAACTACATGTGCAAA
>JZKD02S1674918.1:409587-424280 GCA_000966675.3 Picea glauca
CTAGTGGAACACATCCATCGAAGTAGCACACAACTATTGTTCGGAGTCACACAACCTTCGCCAGTGGAACACATCCACCGAAGTAGCACAAAGCTACTGTCCGGAGTCACACAGCCTCCGCCATAGTCTTACGATTATGTGTGTGATGTTTCTTCTCTCAATAGGTCCGACAATGCATTACCCCCTCAGTCACCTCACGTGACTGATCCAGGGAACCCTTGGCCAGAGGGGTTAGCCGGCATGAGAAGAAACAACACACCTCCTTCTCAATGAGGGTGGACATTCAACAACACTCTAAGCTTGTCCCTGAAGTACTCATACTTCAATCTTGAAAAGGGCTTGGTGAGGATGTTCGCTATTTGCTCGTTCGTGGATATGTACTAGAGCTCCACAACTCCTCTCTGCACCATGTCTCGGATGTAATGATATTTGATCTCTATATGCTTAGACCTGTCATGGAATACAGGGTTCTCGGTAAGCTTCACACAACTTTGATTGTTACAATGTATCAAAGTTGGCTCCAATTCTAGATCAAATATCTCAACTAGCAACTTCCGGAGCCACACTGCTTCACGGCTTGTCACGCTTGCTGTGATATACTCTGCTTCTAATGTACTGAGTGCCATTGATGTCTGCTTCCTACTCAACCATGAGATCATGCTTGATCCCAAACTAAAACAACATCTGGAAGTACTCTTCCGATCCACTACACTCTTTGCCCAGTCAAAATATGTATATCCTTGCAGCTTCACATCTCCACTTGAGACATATCTCAATCCATATCCAACCGTACCACGAAGGTACCTCAACATATGCTTTGCTGCCATCCAATGTACCTATCTAGATTCAACCATGTGTTGACTCAAGGTATTCATTGCAAAGCATATGTTTGGCCTGGTATTAACCAGGTACATCAAGGATCCAATCAACTGTTTGTACATCGTGGGATCCACCAAATCTGAATATTTGTCACTCGAGAGCTTCAAATTTATCGTCATAGGTGTGGTCATTGACTTGCAGTCCATCATCCTGGATTTCTTGAGGATCTCAACAATATATTTTCCTTGGTTAAGGAAAATCTCATTTGATCTCTAGCACACTTCCAATCCCAAGAAGTAATGCACCAAACCTAGATCCTTCATCTCGAACTTTGAAGCGAGCTCCCTCTTACACCCATCAATGAGCTTCTCGTCCCCTGTTAGAAACAGGTCATCTACATATAGACCCAAGATCAATGGGCATCTATCCTCAACCTTATAGTAAAGGTTAGGATCTGCCTCACTCTTGGTAAATCCTAAGCTCATCAAATATCCATCTATCCTAGCATACCACGCCCTGGGTGCTTGCTTCAGCTCGTACAAGGCCTTCTTCAGTCTGCACACATAAGACTCCTTCCCATGGATCACAAAGCGTTGTGGCTGTTCTATGTACACTTCTTCCTCTATTACACCATTCAAGAAAGCAGTCTTGACGTCCATTTGGTGTAATTTCCATCCCATTGCGGAAGCAATCACAATGATTGATCTAATGGAAGTGTGTTTTGCTACATGAGCAATGGTTTCGTCATAGTCTTCTCCCTTTTTCTGAGAGAACCCTCTAGCCACAAACCTTGCCTTGTACTTCTCTATGCTGCCGTCTGCAGCATGCTTGATTTTGTAGGTTCGTTTGGAAGTCACAACTGACTTCCCTTCTGGTTTCAGAACGACCTCCCATACATCATTCTTCATGATGGACAAATACTCCTCCATCATGGCATCCTTCCATTATGGCTTCTCAGTAGATTCTTCAAAAGTGGAAGGTTCTGAATCAATGATGTTAGTCATTAGTGCCACATAGCTGGAAAAATTATGTGGTCTCTTGTTCTCTCTAAAGGAGCCTTTGGGAGCTGCATGCCCTTCGACTTCCTGCAAGGTGTTTTGAAGCTAAGTTGGTCTCTTCCTGGTAGTCACAGCTTCTTCAGGTAGATCTACAGGTCTTTCTGACTCTACCATATCATTCTGAACTTCTGGGATGGTTTCTTTAGGTTTAGAGTCTACCATGACTGCATCTTTGGGAGCCTCTTGCTCTATTTGGTCCTCATCTATGTGAGATTCCCTTGATCTTCTAAAGGCTTCATCTTCGTCATATGTTACATCCCGGCTGATCTGGATCTGTCTCTGCCCTGGAATGTAAATTCTATAGGCCTTAGAAGTCTCACTGTATCCAATGAATGTGCCCTTCTTTCCTGAAGGTTCCAATTTTGTTCTCTTTTCCTTGGGAACATGTATAAACATTGGACAACCAAAAATCCTCAAGTGAATGACTTCTGGCTTCTTTCCAGTGAACACCTCTTCAGGTGTCTTGTTCCCCAATATCTTATGAGGGCTTTTGTTCTGCACGTATACAATCGTACTGGATGCTTCTACCCATAAGTGCATGGGTAGGCTCTGGTCATGTATCCTCGCTTTTGCTGCTTCTATGATGGATCTATTCTTTCTCTCTGCAACCCCATTCTGTTGGGGGTTGTAGGGAGTTGTAAGCTCCCTCTTAATCCCTGCTTCTTGGGAAAAGTCTTTAAACTCTTTTGAGGTGTACTCACCTCCATTGTNTAGCACACTTCCAATCCCAAGAAGTAATGCACCAAACCTAGATCCTTCATCTCGAACTTTGAAGCGAGCTCCCTCTTACACCCATCAATGAGCTTCTCGTCCCCTGTTAGAAACATGTCATCTACATATAGAACCAAGATCAATGGGCATCTATCCTCAACCTTATAGTAAAGGTTAGGATTTGCCTCACTCTTGGTAAATCCTAAACTCATCAAATATCCATCTATCCTGGCATACCACGCCCTGGGTGCTTGCTTCAGCCCGTACAAGGCCTTCTTCAGTCTGCACACATAAGACTCCTTCCCATGGATCACAAAGCGTTGTGGTTGTTCTATGTACACTTCTTCCTCTATTACACCATTCAAGAAAGCAGTCTTGACGTCCATCTGGTGTAATTTCCATCCCATTGCGGAAGCAATCGCAATGATTGATCTAATGGAAGTGTGTTTTGCTACATGAGCAAAGGTTTCGTCATAGTCTTCTCCCTCTTTCTGAGAGAACCCTCTAGCCACAAACCTTGCCTTGTACTTCTCTATGCTGCCGTCTACAGCATGCTTGATCTTGTAGATTCGTTTGGAAGTCACAACTGACTTCCCTTCTGGTTTCAGAATGACCTCCCATACATCATTCTTCATGATGGACAAATACTCCTCCATCATGGCATCCTTCCATTCTGGCGTCTCAGTAGATTCTTCAAAAGTGGAAGGTTTTGAATCAATGATGTTAGTCATTAGTGCCACATCGCTGGAAAAATTATGTGGTCTCTTGCTCTCTCTAAAGGAGCCTTTGGGAGCTGCATGTCCTTCGACTTCCTGCAAGGTGTTCTGAAGCTAAGTTGGTCTCTTCCTGGTAGTCATAGCTTCTTCAGGTAGATCTACATGTCTTTCTGACTCTACCATATCATTCTGAACTTCTTGGATGGTTTCTTTAGGTGTAGAGTCTACCATGACTGCATCTTTGGGAGCCTCTTGCTCTATTTGGTCCTCATCTATGTGAGATTCCCTTGATCTTCTAAAGGCTTCATCTTCGTCATATGTTACATCCCGGCTGATCTGGATCTGTCTCTGCCCTGGAATGTAAATTCTATAGGCCTTAGAAGTCTCACTGTATCCAATGAATGTGCCCTTCTTTCCTGAAGGTTCCAATTTTGTTCTCTTTTCCTTGGGAACATGTATAAACATTGGACAACCAAAAATCCTCAAGTGAATGACTTCTGGCTTCTTTCCAGTGAACACCTCTTCAGGTGTCTTGTTCCCCAATATCTTATGAGGGCTTTTGTTCTGCACGTATACAATCGTACTGGATGCTTCTACCCATAAGTGCATGGGTAGGCTCTGGTCATGTATCCTCGCTTTTGCTGCTTCTATGATGGATCTATTCTTTCTCTCTGCAACCCCATTCTGTTGGGGGTTGTAGGGAGTTGTAAGCTCCCTCTTAATCCCTGCTTCTTGGGAAAAGTCTTTAAACTCTTTTGAGGTGTACTCACCTCCATTGTYAGATCTCAAAACTTTAATCTTCCTCTTAGAGAGATTCTCAACTAAAGCCTTGAACTCTTGAAACTTGTTAAGGACTTCATCTTTTGCTTTCAAGAAGTAGATCCATGTCTTCCTGGAACAATTGTCTATGAACAACACATAGTATACAAAGTTGCCAAGTGATGGCACCGTCATCCGTCTGCATACATTGGAGTGTATGATGTCCAAAATACCTTTGGATCTGCTATCGCTGCTTGTAAAGCTTCCCTTGACATTCTTGCTAAGTGCACAACCTTTGCATACTCCGTCATGGTCTATCTGGATTTTTGGTAGACCTGTAACCATTTTGCTCAAAACTGGTAATGATCTATAGTTCAAGTGAGCAAGCCTTTGGTGCCATAGTTCACTGGAACTAACACTATTGTGTATAAGGGCTTGCTCTTGGTGTCCCTTAAACTTATACAATCCTCCCTCTCGGACACCAATCACAGTGGCTTTATTTAAGCTTGAATTCTTGGGCCATAGAAGGACTTGGCCATCCACAAAAGCTACCGTAAAAATTTATCTTCTAAAACTGAAATAGATAGAAGATTCTTCTTTAAACCTTGTACAAATAGTATATCTTTAATTGAAAGAGGGTTACCTGAGTCAAGTTGTAAGTTGGCTTCTCCAACACCTTTGATTGCATGCTTGGAATCGTCTCCAAGCACCACTTGAAGTGAGGAGTCCTTTTCTGTTAATTTTGATAGAGAGTTTCTGAATCCGATCATATGCTTGGAAGCACCACTATCTATGAGCCATGTATCGCTTCCTTGAGTGATGGTTCCGGTGAGTGCTGAAATGAATACAAATTCTTCATCCTTGGGTTTGTGTTCTTCAACATCAACTGCATGTGCATGGTGCTTCTTCTTCTTTTCCTTCTCATGTTTGTGAGGACATTGTGCGGCATAATGTCCTATCTTCCTACAATTGAAGCATTGAACCTTTGACATATCCCTCTTACGACGTGGCTTCTTAGACTTCCTTGGACTACCTTCTTCTCTTTCCTTTCTCTTCTTCACTTGTGCTGCAAGTGCTTGGTTTTCCTCATCATCTATCTTTTGTTTCTTGGACATTAATCTAGATTCCTCTTGAGAGCAATCTGCCCATAACTTGTCAAACTTGGGTAACTGCCTTCTTGCACAAATTCCTTGGACAAATGGGTCCCAAGTTGGAGGGAAACCATTTAGCGTAGTGGTTACTAGTTCAACATCTTCTACTAGATCTCCAATGGCTGCTAACTGGTCTTTGATCTGTGAGATCCTTGTAATGAAGTTGGCTATCGTCTCTGACTTGTTCATAGTCACATTTCTGAGTTGATGCTGTAGGGTATGCTTCCAACTGGTGTTCTTGCTTTCATAGAGTCTGGATAGGGCATCAAACATCTCCTTTGCAGTCTTTAGTTCTGATACATTGGGTATTAGGTGATTCTTGATTGAGTTTGTCAAAATCCTCTTGGCCTTGACCTCATTCTTCTTGAACTTTGCCTTTGCTTCTTCGTTTTCGGGTTTTGGAAGCATCTTTTTGACGTGATCCAATAATTCATTCTCTTCTAGAATGAGTTGTATTCTATGCTTCCAGGATCTGAAGTTATCTGCTCCATCCAATCTATCCTCAACTCTAGTTGGCATTTTCACTAGTAGAAACCCTGGCACGTAAAAACCTCAATTTTTTCAAACTTCACCAAACTACACGCTGAGGGTTTCAGGGGGTGCGCTAGGTTAGGGCGCACTGCTCTGTGAAGGAATTATTCCCAACGTCCTTGGGATAGTGCTCAACGAGCTTGACAAAGTATTGCAGCTGTAAGGTGCCACTGTAGTGATCTTCCTTCCAGTGGTCAAACTGTTCTGAAGGTAACCGACTCTGAAACCATGTTGGATTTTTCCTTATTTACAGAGCATTAGTGTTACTAGTGTTCTTTTACTTCATTACCATTAACATATATATCATGTACTGAGCAATAGCAACATAAACAAGAGACGGAAAAGAACACGAGATTTATCCTGGGAAAACCCCAAATGGGGAAAAAAACCCAACAACGTTTCTTAGATAGATTCCATTCACAAAGCAAGTTCAATCAGATAAACCCTATCACAAGTGCTAGCTTAACTAGAAATACCACCCCAGCTGTAGCAGTAGCACCATACAAAGGTAGCGCACCTTTTCAAGGAGTAGCGCACAAGAGAGAGATACCAAAAGACTGAGCAATAATAAACTGTGCAGCTGCATCTACTGTGTCACCTCCTCCAAACTTGCGCCTTGCTTCTGTGTAGCTGGGAGGGTGTGAGTGAGTGAACAAATGAGCCAAGACGTCCTCTATTTATAGTCTTCGTGGCCACTAGACTGGGCCGACTTCTTCTCTAGACATGTATCTTTTCATTATTACTTTATTCTTGCGAATCAAGATGAGAAATGTAGGGTATCAAATGGTCCTTTATAGAGTCCACTATGATGCTCATAGCATTGATGTCATTGTCCTTGAACTTCTCCATTACTGCAACGTTCTGAGGTTCCTTCTCTTTTCCCGCTTCAAACTATGGTTCCATGATCTTTCCTTTCATGATATCCAACACTTTATTCTTGGCAAGGGTGAGGTCAATCCTTGTTTTCCATGCTCTGAAGTTAGGAGCCCCTTCTAACTTGTTTTCTGACTTCATAGAGTAAGTCATGACTGCTTTGAATTGGTTAGCTTTTGACTTTGACTTTGACCAAAAACTCAAACTTGATGCCTTGGCTTGCTGAGAGTACTAGGAGTTGCGCTAGGCTAGGACGCACTGGGTTATCCAGGAATTAGGTCAAGCGCTTCACTTAAGGTGCCTCAACACAAGGGTTAGGGTTTCATTGTTGCAACAAAACTTTGACTACAACTGCAACTGCAACTGAGCAAATCCTCCAAATCTACCTTCTAGTGGTTAGACTGTCCGAAGATAGTGTGGGCTCATAACCTGTTAGAATAATAGGTGTGCTCGTTTCACCGTAGACAATATAGCAATATTGTCACCCAACCATAGGCACAAAGGCCACCCCCGAGCACCTTAACCTTGATAGACAAAATAATTCTGGAAGCAAACCCTAGAACTAGTAGCCAACCAAGGTAGTGTACCTCTCTCCAAAGCTAGTGTACTAAGCAGAAAGTCCAAACCATAACCAAGCAGAAAGTCCAACCATAACCCAAGACCAAGTCACCACTGAAGCAGCTGCAGCTCTCCTCCAGTCATGCGCACCACTTGTCCTTATGCAGTTGTGAGAGCGAGTGTGACAAATGAGCTCTAGCGCCCTCTTATTTATAGTCCTCCAAGTGACCTAACTGGGCTGACTTCTACTTCTAGAGGATAATAATTTAATATAAATTATTGTCTTGACCTGACTTGTCTTCTAAGGTTATTTCCTAACCTTCTAGGGTTTCTCTTGCTTCCCGGAATATTCTAGACTCGTCAAAGGTTACATGTAGAGGTTAATACCTTCCGCATCTACTATAATATCAACAAACCTCAACATTATAATATTAATATGATGACATGTCAGTGACATATTAAGTGACTGGCAAATATTTTTGAGTTATACTCTAGGACACCCTCATAACACAAAAAAATAACATTCTCCAAAACCTCCATTGGATTGCCATGACCCTCTGACTGAAGGTAGAACACTGCTCTTGCTGTTCATTAGACAATTACCATATAGAGTATCCTTCTTTCCAGAGACATCAGCATACTGTCAAGCCCACTATCTAGAGATTTCTCACAGTATGTGTATGGGACATCTGGCCATCTCTTCCGTGCCGCCTTTTTGGGCGGACTCCCTATCATACACAGGCTCTCTCTCTCACAATATGTTGGGGTAACATCAACTCTTTTTCCTCTCTCATTGGGGTTCTTCAAATTTTGACATTTGGTTTTATTTTTCTTGTGTCAGATTTTTCTGTTGCCTTAATGCTGCAATGATCAACTTCAGAAAAGATAATTACCACAATTGAGCCAATGTCAAGACCAATACTTCATTAAATGAACTTTTCAACTACAGAAATTAAAGACCAATACTTCATTAAATGAACTTTTCAACTAGAGAAATTAAAAACCAATACTTTCTGACCAAATAAAACAATCTCAACTGCAATCCAGTAGCCCCTATTATCATGAGTCCGTTTATTGTTTCTCAGATTATAATCTTATAAAAAAAATATCTCTTCATACTGTGATCAATCTGGAAAACTTTCAGTGTCTTGGAATACCTGGAAGGTGTACGTAACACCACCAAATTCCATATTTTAGTATTCTTCCTTGCACAAAATACCCTGGATGTGCGCATGGCAACAACATCTGGTTTGAACTACTTCCGAACAAATAATCCCTACTGCAACAAAATCTTCAGATCTCTGCAATCTCATCTTTTACTTGTACTCTGTATGCTATCTTAAAAACGCTGTAAACAGGCTCTTGCTCTACCACGGGTCTGCAAATGCTCTACTGACTAGCACGGGCTGTTTTTCCGACAGATTTTTCCTGAGAAAACACACTGCTCTAAAATTTCGTGCACACACATCTGCAAATTTTGGGGCTTTTCTGATGCTATATCCTGGTTTTGTTCTACAGATTTATTCTCCCTCTCCCGCAAAACAATTGGCCGCACAAGTCTTATGCTGGTCTGTGTTTTTTTCTGAAGCTGGTCAATGTGATACTAACTCATGGGATTTGCGTTTTCTCCACAGGGCTGTTTCCCTTTACAAAGCTGTTGCTCACAGTGGGAATCTGATTTAATTTTCTGCTGTTAGGAATTCTCTTTTCCTACTATGATTTCCATATGAACAGGTTATGATTTCCATATGATGGAAAACCGTAAGATTAAGCAGCAGATGGGCTGGGAACGATACCTGTAGTCTGGTTTCCTCCTGTTGGCATGCTTATATGAGCTGTCAGTACTTGGAGGAGACTGAGACAGGGGAGCAGTTCATTTCCTACTGCTCCATCTACTATGAGTTCAGACTTGGGGAACTCCCTCTCCACTTTTGTCAGGTACACTGACCAGAGGTGCCTCACACTTTGCTCAGTTTTATATCTCAGTCCTTAGGTGCCTTGCCTTGGCCAGAGATTGTTAGGAGGATCACCTCCAATTCTCGTTTGTTTCATTGGCTCAGAGTCACAAGTGGTAGATAGATGACCATGATACTTAAGATTTTAGAGCAGTGAGACCTCGGGTCTCCTCTTCTTCCCCCCCAGGGGCTTGACATCTCCCCTTGAGACTCGTGTCGAGTTGCTGCTCCAGGCGGCATGTGGCTCATTGGGAATACATCAGACATACTGGATTCTAGAAGCCGGAGGATTGAATGTGCCTGGCTCAACACACTTTCACGTAGCTTGGGCTGAGTAACTGGGTTTCCACCTGGAAGTTCTTACTCATGGCCTTGGATAATAGGAGCGTTAGACTTCCTCGCGGCTGTGTTCCCCCCAGGATCATACAGCCTGGCCCCAAAAGCCCCGGCCACTTCCCAGGGGGGAATCATCTGACAGAGAACTGCTCACTTCACAGTGGTGGATTACTTTAAGGAGGAGGACACCCACTCTCACACTTGGCAGCCAGCTCCAGCTGGCCTTGACATCCTCTCTTGGCTGAACAATGATGCTTTTGTCTCAGCTTCTATTACTTCAATGCGTACTCTTGCATTTAGCTTTTTATCATACCTTATGTATCTTTCTATATATATACTATAGTTCTTTCTGCTTTTGTTCAAGGAGATACTTTTTGCACTCCCACGTTGTGCGTTTCTTTGCTGGATGTACTTTTTCACTGCCATTGACCTACCTTTGTGGTCATTTGTTCAACATTAATAAAAATATTCTATATTTTCTTATCTCCTCATAGAACTTCTGAACAGGTTGCATTTCTTCTGTTGGGTTTCTCTGTCCTTCATTCTCTGCTCGTGACCACTTTCATCCTCTGAAGGTTCATTTGATGGCTTGATGCCCTACAACTTTGACGACTCTACTTGACGGCTCTTTGAGATTATTTCTTTCCATTTTCCCATAGTTATTTTATCCTTTCCTAAAGTTTGAACTGAGGAATTTTACATTAAAAAGGAAATTCTCTTCTTGTTAATTCCAGGTGTCTGTCTCTCAGATCTGAGCAATTCCATTCTCATCTATCCATGGTCCATGGCCTCCAATGGGATTCAATTTCCTTCCTGGTCTCTGATCCTACACAGTATTTGATGCTTTGGACCTCTTCAATCTGCACATGCTTCAAGACAGTTTTCTGCTTTGGTGCCATGTACGATTTCATATGGGTGCATACATAACACAACTATAAACAAAGATAATTGGAGAGAATAATAATTTGAGATATATTAATGATGCTGTAGCAAGTACATCTACAATTGCCAACCACAACATATTTGTTCAAACATTTGCAAATACTAGGTCTAGTCATGAAACATAACACGAGGTCAAGTCAATGATAAATCAAGAAAATACTAGTTCAAAATTAGAATGCCCGAATTTCTATCTGAACTGAATTGGAGGCAAATATTATCACAACGATTACCCATTCAAAAACAAAGGTAAAATGTCATTCTTCCTCACGGAGTCATCACTGTTTGGAGTGTACATCTATGAAATGCTTCATTTTATTGGAAGAATATACTGGCAAAACATGCACTTCTGAATCCATTTTGGGATCTCTGACAACTTTGGTTTTGGGTTTGGCTTAACAGTTTTCATATTTTATCACCAGAAGATATATGCTTTCAACTAAACCTTTGTTGGTGTCTACAAATAACAACGAAGTCTTCCATGTCAATGATGCAGATGAATGTTCGGAAGAGCACATGCTATTTCTGAAAAGAGAAAATGTGATAAACAAGTTCTAAAGAAAGTTTTGGAAGTCAAATTCCAAAGGAAACGGTGCTAGCATAAGAAACATTATAATCTGAATATATTTTTAAGTACAGCTAGTCTGCTGTTCTTTGTTGTTATCCTTTTCCTATACATCTGAAACCAATAGGGGGTGACTGTTAATTTTTATGTGTTAAAACAAATTTCATCTCTTACTATTCGTTGTTGAATACATATTGTTACAAAGTGTTATGAAAGGAAGAGTAGTGGATGCTTTTCCTATGTTAGGGTATGGCCATTTTTCTCAGGTCTTTCTTTATTTCTATCTGTATCAGTTGTTGATTATATGCATTTGTTTGATCACTGTTGCAATCATTTGCTGTGAACATCTGGATTAGTGCAGTGTAGCTTATCTGCATTTGCTGGATGGAATCTTATTTTTACAGGTAAAGAAGCATGTCAGACGAGGAGAGGGCCATGAAGGTGGAATCTTTACAGTAGAGGCACCACTTCATGTTTCTAATGTACAAGTACTTGATCCTGTTACAGGGTAAGAGTATATTGTGATATTGAATGGAATGTCTAATGGACCATTTGATTAAGAATCTGCAATATTGAGTTACATAAATGTTTCATCTTTGTATGAATATCTATCTTCTTCTTATAGCAACTCTGTTTCACCAAATCCTTATGGTTTCATTAGATTCTCAAATGGAAAATGGTGTACAAGGGTAATGCCAAATCGAGAAAACTGACAAAGATTGGTCTTGAATTACACTTTAGACTAATACCAATTCTCTTGGAATTCCTAAACAGATATGAGATTGCATCCTTTACTAGAAATTCATCAATTTATGTACACTAATGCTAATAATTCAATATGTGGGCTGTATGCAGTGCTCCATGTAAGATTGGATACAAGTTTTTGGAAGATGGTAGCAAAGTAAGGGTATCCAGAGGACAAGCGGCTTCAGGGAGCATCATTCCTCGCCCTGAAATTTTGAAAGTCAGGACCAAGCCACGGATAAATGTTGGTGAGTGTGCATTTTTTTCATCGTAAGAATGCATATGCTATTGTTGTGTTTTTCACTTGTATTGTTGTTATGTGCTGTGATTAGATGTACACACATTTATTATGGTTCAAGGTTGTTTGGAATATGATTATTGGGCATTCTCTGACCATGGATTTTACATTTTCAATGTTTACGTTTGATGTGAATTACATCCTTGTAATAATTTTCTGGAGATACGTATAGAATTAGCTCTTATTTCCCTTGTAAAGAAATACATTAATTTTGTGCCAAGCCTTGAGAGAATCTGTCATATCCTGCCTTGACAAAGCTTACAAGGATTCTTACTGACCATGTTGTATAATGTATTGAAACCCCGTGAGTTCATATGTCAAACATTGTTTGAATTAGCTTTGTCTAGACAAAGTGTTAGTTATTTGATTGGGAGCTGTTAGTCTCCTTATCTTTTATTTTGTACTTGACTCACTTGTAAGGCCTTCTAAATAATTTGTATTAATTTATGTTCCATGGGGATGTTCTTGGGGATTGGAGGCACATCCCTTACATACCCTAAATCTTGCTAACAAACAGATTGGCCATTGATGTCCCCTTTTGTGCCTAGAACACAAAGAATGGCCTAGTAAGTCCCTTGACTCCAACGAGCTGAGTTTCTAGGAGACGTGTCCCCTTCCCCAGGAGACGTGTCCCTGCATCTCCCTGTCCCGAATGTGGATGTTAGTGGTAGTATCGGATAGGTACTTCTGCTTTGGCTTGTGTTTAGCATGTGGAAGTCGTTAGGACTTAGGAGTTTCACTTTAGTAAAGTGATTATTAAAGTGAATGACCTTTTAGAGTTAAGTTGTTAACATAAGTTTAATTAAGTTAATGCCTAAGTTTTTGGCATTAGTGACTTAAGTGAAAGTTAAATTAAGTCCTACCCATTAGATCTAAAGTGAAGGTGAGATTAGATCTCAACCTTTGATCACTTTGGAGATCTAGAGTTTTGGATTTAGGGTAAACTCATGATTATAAAAGGAAACCTATGTGAAGGAGGAAGACACTTCGAAAGGAAGTCACTTGTGTTGAGGGAGTCGACATAGAGTCCCTTGGTGAGAGACCAAGGTGAGGATCTTTGGTGAGATACCAAGATCAAGAGACCCTTGGTGAGAGACTAAGGTGGGGACCTTTGGTGAGATGCCAAGGTCGGAATCTTTGGTAAGATGTCGAGATTAGGTACCTTGATGAGAGATCAAGGTTGGACCTAGCAAAGAAGGACTTTTGCTAGTGGATTGTAGAAGCAAAGAAAGACTTTTGCTTACATGAGAGTGAGGAGATCTCACTGGTTGGGTGAAGAGATTTTGTCCAAGTGTTGATGTAGAGAGGGTTGGATCACGAAGGACCGTGATTCAAGATGTTGGATAGGTGGAGAAGGACTTCCATCTAGAGGTCATACAGGTCAAGGAGAAGAGAGAGCAAAGGCAGCCGCAGTTGGGTTTCAGCTGATTGAAGCCATGAGAAAGGGGTGCACCGTACGAAAGTTTCCGTATAGTATTTCCGTACATGTACACGGGTCTCAGTGGAGACAGTCGCGTATGTATGCGGATTTGCTGAAGGAAAGGTGTGTACACCTCGAAAAGTGTGCTGGTACAGGGTCATACAACAACAAAGGATTTGCCAAGTTTGTTTGTTGTGTATATTCTCTTAGTGGGCCATTTTCCTTGTTACGGGAGCCCTGACTTGACCATAAGAAAAGCATCTTAGGACTGTTTTACCCTCCGGGGTTTTTCTAGGGGTTTATACCTAAAAATATTGGTGTCTTTTGTGTGAGATTTTGGATTCCTTGTTTATGCTTCTGCTGCATGTTTAGTTGATTACTCAGCTGTGTTTGTATTCAATAAGTGATTTATTTGGAATTAACTGCCGGGTGTTGGGTAGGGGAAATTCAACATAGTATTCAAGGATACCGAGGGTTGTTAGAGAAAATCAACACCGGAGATGTGTCTCTCCATCCTAGTGGATGTGTCCCATGTCCTGGTTGTTGGAAGGGGCCCCTGACTAAACTTGAGGTACGTCCCCTTGAAGCAATCTCAATTTGTGATTTGTATGGTCTAATCCCTTACCTAGAATTCTCATTTTTAAGTTCTGATCTGCATCCTCCATGAATATATGCTTTAAGGTTTGATTTGCATTTCCACACCTTGTGGTGTTTTACATGAATCTGTCTATTAGCCATACACAGGTCAGTTTGTGTTTTCTTTTGCCTAGCAGCCAGTGACAGAATTTTGACCTGTGTGTATAGTGCCAAAATATGTACACTTACTAGCTTTCCTCTATTCGTCGAGTGCCAAAATATTGATGGTACACCTACCAGCCTTACTCAAGATACATATTTCCCACAACTGTGTACCCTTCCCTAGAGTTTTGCCAGAGCCATATAAATTGTGGAGTGTTGTTCAATGGTATAAAGTTTTGGTTTGACTGCTCAGATCACAGGTTTTTATGTGTTAAGTTTTAAATATTTTATATAAATTTTATTTCTGTTTTAAATTTTTTTATTTTTATATATTTTATAAATTTATACATAGATGCATACATACATGTGTGCACCTCCCCCATTCCCCGACACACCTTGATTTCAAATTAGCATCCCCTTCCCCACAGCCATACTTGTCCCCACACACATGAACCCTCTCTAAGCCTACGGGGGATGCCTGAGTGTCCTCTACAAGAGAGAACTAAAAGAAATTAATTAAAA
>JZKD02S1674918.1:451200-469164 GCA_000966675.3 Picea glauca
GGCCTAGTATTAGCTCTATTCCCTCAAGCAAAATAGGTCACTCAACTACGTATATCCAAACTTGATGTTTTGACCCAACCAGCCTTCAAAGTTGAATCTGGCCTGGTTAATCCCTAAACTTTTAACATTAAAACTTAAAGTTAATATGTTAGTTATATCTACTTTCATTAACAACATTAAGATTAAAAGTTAAAAGATTACTCTGTTTCTAGATGGTTTGGTAGTGAAATCAGACCCATCTGACCTCTCACAGATAAGAGGAGACAAGATAATTTTATTAATGTCCAACACATGACAATAAATAGGTCAAAATGATTGCTAGGTACACAAAATCAATACACAAGTGGGAGTGTGAATGCAACTCTTATAAAAAGAAGATCTAATATATGAGATCTAAGACCTAAAATCAAAAGCTTATCATCCAGTAGTGAGATACAAAGCTGGGAACCACAAAGAAGAAATAATCCTGTCAAGAGTTCAAAAGCCTAGAGACCACTAAAGATTGCTGTTAAGAGTGTTCAAGGTCTCCTTGTGCCACCACCTACTGATGGGGCAGAGAAATTGCTGACCTTTGAGACAGTGCTTGCAGTGTGTGGACCTTTCCTGCCCTCCGAGTTCAAAACAAAGAAGTTCCTGATAGAATATCATCCGAACAAACTAGACCTGGAAGATCTAAAAGAACAGGTTTGCAGTGCATCATGTTGCCAAGAAGACGCCACCCTCTATTGAGATCTAGAGGAAGAGGAATGGCTGTTGTGACCAGAAGATTATCTCAAGCCTAAACACAACACGATTGCAAGGGTCTCGCAGGCATAGGTCAAAGGTCTCCCCGTGATCTTGTGCATCTGGAAGCTGATATGCAAATACTCTCAGCCTGTCCCTTGGTGACTCTATCTGCATGCAATGGGAAGGAGGTTATCATCCTAGTAGTATCCTGTGTGGGGGAGGTTGACTGAAAAATATAGAAGTCGAAGAGTGTCCCTCATGTTTAAGGACAAGCACCATTGGTCAGGACATCTGAGGAAGATGGAGGGAGTTCTGGGACTCTCTGAAAAGGAAATGATACCAACCTCAAATCTAGTAATAGATGGGGCACTAAAAAATGAAATGATCCTCCATCTTAGTGTTAAATTATGGTAGCTCTCAGGCTTACTTTACTTTTGTAAAGTGACTTTTATCAAAAAGCACATTAATCAATTTTTAATTAATGTTGGCTTAGCTAAAGTTCATTAAGTAAATTTAAGTGAACTTTACATTATATCGTGACCATAGATCTAAGCCGATCTCGTCCGTAGATCAAGGTGGTGATTACGAGGCTGGAGATATTGACGTAAAAGAAGCTAGAGAAAGTAAAATCGACTCATTGTGACAGGTGAGAGTTGGAGAGGTGAAGAGAAGAGAAAAGTTTGCAGCTGGAGGAAAACTGTAGAGGGCAGCAAGGTGCATTTCCCAAGGCTGGGCACACTTCCCTAGGCAGATCCGTACAGCAGATTTCAGCATACAGATTGGGCATGATTCCCAAGGCAGATCTGTACAGTAGAAAAGCATGTAGGTTAGGCACAAATCCCAAGGCAGGATGCACAGAAATCGAGGAAGATTTATGTTCTCGCTGTGCATGGATTCCTAGGCATATTTCTGTGGCACAATTTTCAAGATTGTTGAGCTAAGTACAGGTTCATTAATTGCTGTAATAATTTTCAGATTTCTTCTCTGTGGGCCAACTCAATAAAAACTCTCATTTTGATGGTTTTCCCTTCAGGGTTTTTCCAGGGGTGTTTACCCAAAATTCTCTATGTCAAATGTGTGATTGGTTTGCCATTTTTCCACTATGCATGTGCTGTTCATAAGCTCAGTGTATTTCTGTTCATAAAAATCAGATTTGGAATTTTAATGTTTTCCATGCATGCATGCATCTGAAATTTATTTTTTATTGGAAGTAGAGATCAGATCTGAGCTGAAGAAAATTAACACTTAATCTCTTGTAAATGGCAAAGCAGACAAACGGGACAATAACTCCTTATACATTAGCAAAACCTCCTCCATGTAATCCAAGTATATCCATAGTCCAAAGCATATCTTCATCTCTACAATCATGTCTCCATTGACCATATATATACATATTCTCTCCAATTGCACACATAGGCCCCCTTTAGGATGACCCCTATTACATATGCATTCAATCCCATTTATATCCCTGTAGGGTCATAACAAGAAACACTAAGAAAACACCCTAAATCAATGTTTTACCGTTGATTAAAGGTAAAACCAGCAATCATGTTCTAGTATTTTTGCCTTTAAAATGCTTGCAAATTCAACTATTGTTAAGTAAACCAGAGCCTTGTCCTTGGAATTAAGTAATGAAGTGAAAAGATAACTTGTAAGGCAAACAATGCTATTTGAATCCCACAAGTTCATGTACTTAAGAAATAAATAAAAAATCAAACATACAAGAGCTATGCTAGATAGATAGAATTCTTACACACAAGAACAATCATATTAGTTACCAAAAGATGTTGATTTGATTTTCGTTACTTAGAGTTGTAGAAAGAACAAAGTTTCAAGCAAGTTCGATAGAAATCAACTTGCTCAATGTTGATGTATGTAGCATCGGACAGGAACTTCCACATTGGCTTGGTGTCTAGCATGTGGAAGTCATCACTAATACCTCTCAGGACTTAGGGAATTTACTTCAATTGAGTAATTATTAAAGTGAATGAGCTTTTATAATTAATGGAGTTTAATTAAGTTAAATGCCTAAGTTTTCGACATTAGTAACTTAAGTGAGTTAATTAAATCCTAGCCATTAGATCTAAAGTGAAGGTGAGATTTAATCTCAGCCCTTGATCACTTTGGAGATCTAGAGTTTTGGATTTAGGGTTACCTCAACATTATAAAAGGCAGCCTAAGTGAGAGGATGAGACACACACAAAATGAGTGAATGAGATGTCATTGAGTGCGTGGAGAACGACTTCCATCCAAGTGTGCAGGGGCAGGGGCCGAGGAAAGGAGCAAAGGGGCAGCAAGGGAGATAGCAGCCAACCAGCAAGATCGAAGGACTGATCTTGAGGTTTGTAAGGCTTAGTTATTTGTTGTTTTGTATATTCCTCAGGTGGGCCATTATCCCAGGACAGGAGCCCAAGTTTTTATTTAATAAAATCAACTCAGAAGTAGTTTTCCCTTGGGGGTTTTTCCAGGTGTAATTTACCCAGAAATACCAAGTGCAATAATGTGTATGGTTTCCGTATTTATGCTTCCGTTGTAATTCGCTAATTATTGTAATTCAATAAGTGATTTATTCAGAATTAACTACCTGATGCTGGTTTTAGGAAAATTAACATGGTATCAGAGCTGTGGTTTTGAGGGAAAACCAAGTTTCACGGAAAAGAAATTTTTAACAACGCAGAAAAGTTTGTTTTTTTGTCTGCAGGCTGCGGGTAAAACCCAGAAATAAAATTTAAAAAAAAAAAAGAGGAAAAACAGCATTGTATGGTTGTTGTACAGCAATCATACTGCAGGTCCGTGTGGAGCATCAGTGAAGGACATGGTTGAGGGGATGAGACTGTTGCATAGAAGAACCACGTAATAAAGTGTACGGGCAGTTGGTGTGTGGATCGGGTTGCAAAGATTGTCGTGTGAGTTGTGAGCAGTTGTTGCTCAATCAGGTAGAGGAGCTACTGAAAGATTGGCGTGGAGAACTGAAAGGACAGCCGCAGGGGTGAGAAAAAGAGTCGGCAGAAGGTGGTGGAGCCATCGACAGAGGAGTTGGGTGGAAGTTCGCGCTAGTTGAGCCATGGGGCAGAGGAATTGACAACCAGCAGTCGCAGACTGCACACGGGCACACATAGAGAAAGGCAGTTGTGAGTCTAGAGGTGTCGACGATAGAGAAGGAGATGCAGGGGCCGTGTAGGAGGACGGGTGGCTAGAAAATGTGACGAAGGAGTCAGTAGCAGGTGCGCAGGACTGAGGTGAAGGCTCAGCATAAAGATCCCATGCGAGCCTACAGGGGAGATCAACACCGACAGAGGGAGCCAACGACCTAGCCACTAGCTAAACAACGAATAGGGATGAAGACAGTTGTGTGGGTGAGCAAAGCAGCCAACGCACGTGTATTGTTGAAGGGACGACAGAGGTAGTTGTCGGCAGTGTGAGAGCCAATCGAAGAGCAACTGCGTGCAAACGTGAAGCAGGGCGTGAGGGTTGTGGAAGTGGACAGTAGGAGGTAGGAGCGGCGTCGATGGAGAGTGGAGGAGTCTACGGGCACAGCCAGCCATCGGCTGGGCCTAGTGGAGAAGGTCGCCCCCAACAGCCAACCGCTAGCAAGACAATAGCTACCAGGGACAACAAGCAAGCCGCCAGGCAGCCAAGAAAGCTTGGGCAAGGTTAACAAGACATTGGGCAGCCCAGAGAAGCCGTCGAGAAACGAGGAAAAATCTCGAGCAATAGTTAAGCAAACTGCAAGGAGCCCCGGAAAGCAACAAAAGGCTACGAGCAACCCCGGCCAGCTTCGAGCAGGGATTTGGGCAATAGGAAGCAAAGTCTGAGCAACGGACTGTGGGTCTCGGACAAGGATTCGAGCAGCCAGTAAAAGTCTTCAAAGAAGGGTTCGAATGAGATGACAGGTATAGCTTTCTATTCAGAGGGACCAGTCGATCAAGTGGATTGGAGAGCAGCCATGGTAGTGGACATGGTAGCGAAGACAGAGCCACCTCCAGGTGGTGGAAGTACCTCCCCTCTCTATGAGGGAGTGTTTATGTATGTAGCATCGAACAGGTACTTCCACAGTGGCTTGGTGTGTAGTATGTGGAAGTCGTCACTAATACCTCCCAGGAGTCATAAATTAGGGAATTTACTTTAATTGAGTAATTATTAAAGTGAATGACCTTTTATAATTAATGGAGTTTAATTAAGTTAAATGCCTAAGTTTTTGGCAATATTAACTTAAGAGAGTTAATTAAATCCTAGCCATTAGATCTAAAGTGAAGGTAATATTTAATCTCAGCCCTTGATCACTTCAGAGATCTAGGGTTTTGGATTTAGGGTTAACTCAACATTTAAAAAGAAACCTAAGTGAGAGCATAAGACACACGCAGAATGAGTGACTGAGATCTCATTGAGTGGGTGGAGAAGGACTTTCATCCAAATGTGCAGGAGCGGGGGCTAAGGAAAGGAGCAAAGGGGCAGCAAGGGACATCCCAACCAACCAGCAAGATTTAAGGACTGATCTTGAGGTTTGTAAGGCTTGGTTATTTGTTGTTTTGTATATTCCTCGGGTGGGCCATTATCTCGGGACAGGAGCCCAAGATTATATTTAATAAAATCAACTCAGAATTGGTTTTCCCTTAAGGGTTTTCCCAGGAGTAACTTACCCAGAAATCTTGTGTGTAATGTGTATGGGTTTAGTATTTATGCTTCCGTTGTAATTCGTTATTAACTCAATTGTGCTTTTATTCGATAAGTGATTTATTCGGAATTAATTGCCTGGTGTTGGGTTTAGGAAAATTAACACTCAAGGATCCTGAAGGAGAAATAATCACGAAGACTCTTACAATCTCCTTACACCACTTGAACTTCAACTATGCAAGTGAATGTGGGAAATTCAACTAGTACAATAGCACAAGTGCTTGTTCAAAAATCCAAGTCTCCTTTGCTTGCACCCTTTCTTATAGCCAACAGAAACACTGAAAATAGAGGAAGGTCAAGAATAGGATTGTGATCAAACAATATTGCAGCCCAATGCAAAGTCTTCACAAGGAACAAAATGAGTGGAACAGTAGAAGATGTTACCATTGTCACCTAGGCAACAACTTCCCTCGTTTTACTAAAGGATAAATCCAACACAAGGGAGGCTCTCCTAGTAGCTTCAAGGACTCCTAAGGCAAGACACAATCAAGTCTAAGGCTTCCTATGTCGCTAACCAATACTAACACCAACTAGGTATGTTTAGCAAGATAAGGATTAGGTGGTCGTTGAAGGTAAATTCTAGATTTGAGTGGATATAGATCTAGGGTTGTTTAGAATGTTTATCAAGTCAATATTTAGTGCAAACTGATCCCCAAACACTACAAATCAAGAAAAATACTAATGTTGTTGTGAAACATGCACGAAAGATATGAAATTGTAACAATAAGACAAGTAACAACAGTTATAAGGCTTATCCCTTTAAGCAAGTTACAAATAGATAAAAAGTAGGGCTAAAACAATGAGTTAAAACTAGGGTATATTTAACTAGTTAAATCTGAAATTTAAAATGCACGTAACCCAAAAAATCAAGACGTCTAGCCCTAGTAGGGGGCTGTAAATAAAATCAGCAAGACAAATTATGGTAATAAGATGAAATTTAAGTTAAATATAGGCACAATTACCAAGATGCCTAGCCTTTTATGGCCGAAAATGTATGTAAATTGTTATAAAACCGTAACTTAACCCTAGAACATAAAAATAAAAGTTGAATTTTAGGTTTTATGATTAACTAAAGGGAGAAGACTAGTGCCTACTATTATTTTTTTGGGCATATGGGGTTAATTAAGGACTCCTTTCAGGGGAAGTGAGTAGATCTAGGGTGACATCTAAGGTTATCCACTACAAACCCTACAAGATCTTCCTAGTGCTTTATAAAACTTCAAGATGATTCAAGGGAAGATACTCCATTAGTAATCTTCCAACAACTTTGAAAAGAGGGATTTCTTCAAGAAAAATATGAAGAGAATGCACAACCATCACAAGAGAAGCACAATTACACTTATAATTATTCATAAACAAAATACACAAGATAAAGTGAGAACACTTACTCAAAAAATCTTTCAATCTTCAAAACCACATCAATGAGCATCCATAAAGAGGCAAAGCAATCCACAAGAAGTCGCTCTAATTATTCATCCATGGTGATTTTAGAGAAGAAAAATAGTAGACAAATAGTAGTAGTTCTCCACAAGTAGCAATGATACAAATGAGAAGTGCTTCTCTTATTTATATGAGAGATCTAACACCCTTCTCATTAAAATAAAAATATTTTCCTAACAAAATTCCTAAGAAAATAAAATGTCTTTATCTCTTTACAAACCCTAGAGATAAGGCCACAATACATAAATAATCCATGATACAACAGTGGATAGGTCAACAAGACCCCCAATGATGCTCCCAAAGTCAAATAAAGTGTTCTAATGGAAAATCGTCCCTCACAAATGCATGATAAGGGCATAAATGATCTCCACGAGTGGACAGCTCACTCCAAAGTAGTGTGTAGGGGCTCAAAAAGTCAAATGTTCCCTTGAAGAAGTGCAATGTTATTACAAAATGAGCTAGATCACTAAAGGGGGAAACCCTAGATAGGGTTGATCGTTGAGTCATATAACTAAGCTCAAAAAAAGATACTCACAATAACACCACATGATATTATCAATGAATAATTGGTGCACCTATTACAAAGGAGTTTACCTCCTTATATATCATTGTTCATTAAGCAAATCATTTCCACTTATGAATGTGGGATAGATTGCTTTACACAAAAAATGAACATTAACATATTCTAAAGTCATAAAGCGACTTTATTACATAGTAAGCCTTATATCTCTAATACCACCCCATAAGGCGTACAATGCTGAAACAAACTGAAATCAAATACATATACTGAATGTAAAACATATAAACTGAACAGTAAACATCAGTAACATCCTTTAGAAGTTTCTTCTTTGAACACGGTTCCCGACCCAGTTTGAGCTCCATCAAGTTGCCTCATAATCATCGTAACAGTGTAGTTGTCGAGTTGAATTCTCGAGTTCCCAGATTCCACCTCCCCGAACTCCTGAATCACAAATCTCCCGAAGTCAATTAGCAATCCAGATGCATGTCGTGTAACATCACTAGTAGACTGCAATCCACGTGCATGTCTCTCCAACTAATGAAGGATATTTCCCTAGATCCACAACTTCTGAACTAACTAGGCAACAATCTATTTTGAGTTGTTAGTTGATCCTTTCCTGTGTTCAAAGAGCGAGCTTCCTAAAATGCATAAAATCCCTTTTCTTCAATAGATTCTTCACCACTATCAATGTCTGATGATTCTTCTGCGATGGCTACATCTCCTTTGATAAATTCAAGAGCACGGGTTGTGTGGCCCATCTTCTTGCAACTTGTCAACATCATAATACCCCTGATCCTATGCTTATGGTTATGGTGAACAATGAATTTTTCAAGGTAGTTGTCGGGCCTCAATCCTTCCCTTGGATGTGCTTTGACGATCAAACCCTAAACATGTTCGCCAAGGAACTCAAAGCTTGACACGCACTAAGACCTTTAGTCTAAAGCGCTCTCTTTGGATGAAAATCCACGGCTCTTCTATTCCTTAGTTAGATCTCATTCATTCCAGATTCAGATCACTACATCTATGTAAAATGAACCACCAAATCCAGTATGTCGGCAGATAATTAATCAAATTTTAAATGGAATTGTGATCTTAATTCTAAAAAAAAAAAAAATCTTCTTTGTTTTCGAGAAGTTGGGAATGGAAAGCGCAATGGAAACCCTATGCGGGCAGGCCTACAGAGCGAAGAACTACGATATGCTCGACATTTACCTACAGCGATCCACCATCAACCTCACAGTGGCAGGCATAATTGTCACACTCATCTACGTCTTCTCCAAGCCCATACTACTTCTCTTGGGAGACTCGTAGAAAATAGCTTCTGCAACTGCTATATTTGTCTACGACCTAATTCCGCAAATATTCTCGCATCCCGCCAATTTTTCGATCCAGAAGTTCCTGCAAGCTTAGAGCATCATCATTCCCAACGCTTTCATATCATCCTACATGATATTTGTCCACCTGTTTTTGATCTGGTTGTGGTCGTTTACAAGCTCGATTGGGGACTCTTCGGGGCGTCGTCTGTGTTGAGCTAATAAAAGATGGCGACTCCTTAATTCAACAACTCCAAAAGAAAAACTATGGGTGGCTTATCTTCTTGACGACAGATATCTCTAAATGGCGGCTCTTCTAAATCGACCCATGATTTTCAAGCTTCAGCCTCTGATCATCCTGCTCTGATACCATATTACAAAATGAGCTAGATCACTAAAGGAGGAAACCGTAGATAGGGTTGAGTCACATAACTAAGCTCAAAGAAAGATACTCGCAATAACACCATATGATATTATCAATGAATAACCGGTGCACCTATTACAAAGGACTTTACCTCCTTATATATCATTGTTCATTAAGCAAATCATCAATCATTTCCACTTATGAATGTGGGATAGATTTCTTTACACAAAGTGAATATTAACATATTCTAAAGTCATAAAATGACTTTATTATATAGTAAGCCTTATATCTCTAATAAACATTTCATCCTCAACTGACATATCATCTCCAACACTTAATCAAATCAAATGCAACTAACTAAGAACGCATGACTAAATCAACTAACTAATTCTTACAAGCCACAAATTGAAAATACTTTTTCTCCGTAGATATTTCAGCACCCAAAACATACTTCCCAGTTGGATCTTCAATGAAATATTGAGAAAAAGATGGCTGGAAATTTCTACTAGGAAAGCCTGTAAACCTCATGCAATTTACAACCATAAAAGGGTCCTTAAATGTTGATTTTTCATGCACATATTCTTCAAAATTTAGAGGAAATAATGGCTGAAAATTGTCTGCACTTTCACTACTGAAATCACACCCTTTTGACTGCAAAATTTCTGTCCCATCTATGAGACAATGTGGCTGGCAAATTTATGAATATTCACTGTCAATACACATGCCCCATAGAACGAAATAAAACACCATCATCCTTCGTCAAACATGGTTGTAAATTACCCAAAAAAAACTCTGCATTTTCATCACCAACAACATGTTCTCCAATCTGAAAATTTCTAAGTGATCCATAAGAAAACATGGCTGGAAATTAATCATACAATTTTTTGAAAATGCATTTGCTAAAGATGGTTATTTCAAAGGCAAAAATTCTGCAATCTTGACTCTAGAATCATCATCAATATCATAAATAGTATCTCTATCAAAATGAAAACAACTTATATCCCATTTATGCCTTTCAATATCTAGAAGATCATTAATATTTTCAATCTCATACCCATCATGTTCTTCCTCAAATGAGAAATTGACCAAATCCAAAGGTTTCTTTACAAATTCTTCATTTTGTAAATCATCAAAGGATGCATCATAAAATTCAAAAACTTGAAAAGGAGCACAACTCACCAAACCCTTGTCTTCATAAGGAGGAGAGATGGAATCTTGAATGTTCTCACCACCTAAGTCTTCATCAAAGACATCATTTTCAATGGACTCAAGAGGTGGCTCTTGTTCTTCTTCAAATGTTTGATAACTTCCATTATCTTCATGCTTTTCATGCTGTAGGCCTTCAATGGGAACCTAGAGTGTTTGATCTTCAAAGTCCTCATCAAAATCTTCATGTATGGAATGATAAAGCTCTTCATCAACAAGCTCATGATCTTTAATGTGATCTTCATCAACATGTTCCTCATGTGCTTGATCTTTGATTGGGTCACAAGGAACTTCTCCTTCTTGCTCTTTATCCTTATGAAATACTACCGTAAAGTATTCAAGAATCTTTTCATACTTTTCTTCATCATAATAGGGATCCCAGCATTTGAGGAAGAGAAGGATCAAACCTGCAAAGGAATAAATTTTACCTAGGCCACTACAATACTTGATCCACCTCTTTGGATCTCCTTCAAAAGAAAATACAAATAGTTTTATCCATATGTCCTCATGTATTGCATTGAGCTTTGACACATATTTCAAAAATGATGAGATGTGTTGGGTAGCCAAAAGAGAACAATCAATCTTTGAAAAATTCTTCTCCCATTTTGAAGGGAGCTCAAATGGGTATCCTAGAATTTTCTTAATATCAAGAGGATAAAGTTCATGAAAATCCTATGGTGCCATGATTCTGTCATTTGTAAAATATACAACTTTATACAAAATTTGAAAATAGGACGACACCTAATACTAAGCATATGTGTGGAGTCGCCAAGGTGAATCTTCAATGCCTTCAAAATGATGCTTGTTTCACCCTACAAACACAACATCTTCAAAATCTGTAAGGAACAAGGACTTCGTTCCTCCAATGGACTCGCCGAATGAGTATACTTAGATAAGCCTTTGGTTTCTACCCATCAAAAAGGTTGAAGCATAGACTTCAGATAACCAAGGAAAAAAACTCGATTCTCCCCAGCAATGGCGCCAAACTGTTATCACAAAACCTTGCACCCCAATACAAATCCTTCACAAGGTACAAAAAAAAAGTGGAACATTAAAAGATGTTACCACTATCNGTTAAATATAGGCACAATTACCAAGATGCCTAGCCTTTTATGGCCGAAAATGTATGTAAATTGTTATAAAACCGTAACTTAACCCTAGAACATAAAAATAAAAGTTGAATTTTAGGTTTTATGATTAACTAAAGGGAGAAGACTAGTGCCTACTATTATTTTTTTGGGCATATGGGGTTAATTAAGGACTCCTTTCAGGGGAAGTGAGTAGATCTAGGGTGACATCTAAGGTTATCCACTACAAACCCTACAAGATCTTCCTAGTGCTTTATAAAACTTCAAGATGATTCAAGGGAAGATACTCCATTAGTAATCTTCCAACAACTTTGAAAAGAGGGATTTCTTCAAGAAAAATATGAAGAGAATGCACAACCATCACAAGAGAAGCACAATTACACTTATAATTATTCATAAACAAAATACACAAGATAAAGTGAGAACACTTACTCAAAAAATCTTTCAATCTTCAAAACCACATCAATGAGCATCCATAAAGAGGCAAAGCAATCCACAAGAAGTCGCTCTAATTATTCATCCATGGTGATTTTAGAGAAGAAAAATAGTAGACAAATAGTAGTAGTTCTCCACAAGTAGCAATGATACAAATGAGAAGTGCTTCTCTTATTTATATGAGAGATCTAACACCCTTCTCATTAAAATAAAAATATTTTCCTAACAAAATTCCTAAGAAAATAAAATGTCTTTATCTCTTTACAAACCCTAGAGATAAGGCCACAATACATCAATAATCCATGACACAACAGTGGATAGGTCAACAAGACCCCCAATGATGCTCCCAAAGTCAAATAAAGTGTTCTAATGGAAAATTGTCCCTCACACATGCATGATAAGGGCATAAATGATCTCCACGAGTGGACAGCTCACTCCAAAGTAGTGTGTAGGGGCTCAAAAAGTCAAATGTTCCATTGAAGAAGTGCAATGTTATTACAAAATGAGCTAGATCACTAAAGGGGGAAACCCTAGATAGGGTTGGGAAACCCTAGATAAGGTTGACCGTTGAGTCATATAACTAAGCTCAAAAAAAGATACTCACAATAACACCACATGATATTATCAATGAATAATTGGTGCACCTATTACAAAGGAGTTTACCTCCTTATACATCATTGTTCATTAAGCAAATCATTTCCACTTATGAATGTGGGATAGATTGCTTTACACAAAAAATGAACATTAACATATTCTAAAGTCATAAAGCGACTTTATTACATAGTAAGCCTTATATCTCTAATACCACCCCATAAGGCGTACAATGCTGAAACAAACTGAAATCAAATACATATACTGAATGTAAAACATATAAACTGAACAGTGAACATCAATAACATCCTTTAGAAGTTTCTTCTTTGAACATGGTTCCCGACCCAGTTTGAGCTCCATCAAGTTGCCTCATAATCATCGTAACAGTGTAGTTGTCGAGTTGAATTCTCGAGTTCCCAGATTCCACCTCCCCGAACTCCTGAATCACGAATCTCCCGAAGTCAATTAGCAATCCACATGCATGTCGTGTAACATCACTAGTAGACTGCAATCCACATGCATGTCTCTCCAACTAATGAGGGATATTTCCCTAGATCCACAGCTTCTGAACTAACTAGGCAACAATCTATTTTGAGTTGTTAGTTGATCCTTTCCTGTCTTCAAAGAGCGAGCTTCCTAAAATGCATAAAATCCCTTTTCTTCAATAGATTCTTCACCACTATCAATGTCTGATGATTCTTCTGCAATGGCTACATCTCCTTTGATAAATTCAAGAGCACGGGTTGTGTGGCCCATCTTCTTGCAACTTGTCAACATCATAATACCCCTGATCCTATGCTTATGCTTATGGCGAACAATGAATTTTTCAAGGTAGTTGTCGGGCCTCAATCCTTCCCTTGGATGTGCTTTGACGATCAAACCCTAATCATGTTCGCCAAGGAACTCAAAGCTTAACGCGCACTAAGACCTTTAGTCTAAAGCGCTCTCTTTGGATGCAAATCCACGGCTCTTCTATTCCTTAGTTAGATCTCATTCATTCCAGATTCAGATCACTACATCTATGTAAACTGAACCACCAAATCCAGTATGTCGTCAGATAATTAATCAAATTTTAAATGGAATTGTGATCTTAATTCTGAAAAAAAAAAATCTTCTTCGTTTTCGAGAAGTTGGGAATGGAAAGCGCAATGGAAACCCTATGCGGGCAGGCCTACAGAGCGAAGAACTACGATATGCTCGACATTTACCTACAGCGATCCACCATCAACCTCACAGTGGCAGGCATAATTGTCACACTCATCTACGTCTTCTCCAAGCCCATACTACTTCTCTTGGGAGACTCGTAGAAAATAGCTTCTGCAACTGCTATATTTGTCTACGACCTAATTCCGCAAATATTCTCGCATCCCGCCAATTTTTCGATCCAGAAGTTCCTGCAAGCTTAGAGCATCATCATTCCCAACGCTTTCATATCATCCTACATGATATTTGTCCACCTGTTTTTGATCTGGTTGTGGTCGTTTACAAGCTCGATTGGGGACTCTTCGGGGCGTCGTCTGTGTTGAGCTAATAAAAGATGGCGACTCCTTAATTCAACAACTCCAAAAGAAAAACTATGGGTGGCTTATCTTCTTGACGACAGATATCTCTAAATGGCGGCTCTTCTAAATCGACCCATGATTTTCAAGCTTCAGCCTCTGATCATCCTGCTCTGATACCATATTACAAAATGAGCTAGATCACTAAAGGAGGAAACCGTAGATAGGGTTGAGTCACATAACTAAGCTCAAAGAAAGATACTCGCAATAACACCATATGATATTATCAATGAATAACCGGTGCACCTATTACAAAGGACTTTACCTCCTTATATATCATTGTTCATTAAGCAAATCATCAATCATTTCCACTTATGAATGTGGGATAGATTTCTTTACACAAAGTGAATATTAACATATTCTAAAGTCATAAAATGACTTTATTATATAGTAAGCCTTATATCTCTAATAAACATTTCATCCTCAACTGACATATCATCTCCAACACTTAATCAAATCAAATGCAACTAACTAAGAACGCATGACTAAATCAACTAACTAATTCTTACAAGCCACAAATTGAAAATACTTTTTCTCCGTAGATATTTCAGCACCCAAAACATACTTCCCAGTTGGATCTTCAATGAAATATTGAGAAAAAGATGGCTGGAAATTTCTACTAGGAAAGCCTGTAAACCTCATGCAATTTACAACCATAAAAGGGTCCTTAAATGTTGATTTTTCATGCACATATTCTTCAAAATTTAGAGGAAATAATGGCTGAAAATTGTCTGCACTTTCACTACTGAAATCACACCCTTTTGACTGCAAAATTTCTGTCCCATCTATGAGACAATGTGGCTGGCAAATTTATGAATATTCACTGTCAATACACATGCCCCATAGAACGAAATAAAACACCATCATCCTTCGTCAAACATGGTTGTAAATTACCCAAAAAAAACTCTGCATTTTCATCACCAACAACATGTTCTCCAATCTGAAAATTTCTAAGTGATCCATAAGAAAACATGGCTGGAAATTAATCATACAATTTTTTGAAAATGCATTTGCTAAAGATGGTTATTTCAAAGGCAAAAATTCTGCAATCTTGACTCTAGAATCATCATCAATATCATAAATAGTATCTCTATCAAAATGAAAACAACTTATATCCCATTTATGCCTTTCAATATCTAGAAGATCATTAATATTTTCAATCTCATACCCATCATGTTCTTCCTCAAATGAGAAATTGACCAAATCCAAAGGTTTCTTTACAAATTCTTCATTTTGTAAATCATCAAAGGATGCATCATAAAATTCAAAAACTTGAAAAGGAGCACAACTCACCAAACCCTTGTCTTCATAAGGAGGAGAGATGGAATCTTGAATGTTCTCACCACCTAAGTCTTCATCAAAGACATCATTTTCAATGGACTCAAGAGGTGGCTCTTGTTCTTCTTCAAATGTTTGATAACTTCCATTATCTTCATGCTTTTCATGCTGTAGGCCTTCAATGGGAACCTAGAGTGTTTGATCTTCAAAGTCCTCATCAAAATCTTCATGTATGGAATGATAAAGCTCTTCATCAACAAGCTCATGATCTTTAATGTGATCTTCATCAACATGTTCCTCATGTGCTTGATCTTTGATTGGGTCACAAGGAACTTCTCCTTCTTGCTCTTTATCCTTATGAAATACTACCGTAAAGTATTCAAGAATCTTTTCATACTTTTCTTCATCATAATAGGGATCCCAGCATTTGAGGAAGAGAAGGATCAAACCTGCAAAGGAATAAATTTTACCTAGGCCACTACAATACTTGATCCACCTCTTTGGATCTCCTTCAAAAGAAAATACAAATAGTTTTATCCATATGTCCTCATGTATTGCATTGAGCTTTGACACATATTTCAAAAATGATGAGATGTGTTGGGTAGCCAAAAGAGAACAATCAATCTTTGAAAAATTCTTCTCCCATTTTGAAGGGAGCTCAAATGGGTATCCTAGAATTTTCTTAATATCAAGAGGATAAAGTTCATGAAAATCCTATGGTGCCATGATTCTGTCATTTGTAAAATATACAACTTTATACAAAATTTGAAAATAGGACGACACCTAATACTAAGCATATGTGTGGAGTCGCCAAGGTGAATCTTCAATGCCTTCAAAATGATGCTTGTTTCACCCTACAAACACAACATCTTCAAAATCTGTAAGGAACAAGGACTTCGTTCCTCCAATGGACTCGCCGAATGAGTATACTTAGATAAGCCTTTGGTTTCTACCCATCAAAAAGGTTGAAGCATAGACTTCAGATAACCAAGGAAAAAAACTCGATTCTCCCCAGCAATGGCGCCAAACTGTTATCACAAAACCTTGCACCCCAATACAAATCCTTCACAAGGTACAAAAAAAAAGTGGAACATTAAAAGATGTTACCACTATCATTTAGGCAACAACTTCCCTCATTTTAGTAAAGGATAAATCCAACACAAGGGAAGCTTCCCTAGTAGCTTAAAGGACTCCCTAGAAGCTTCCCAATACTACCACCAACTAGGTATGTTTAGCAAGTTAAGGATTAGGTGGCTGTTGAAGGTAAATTCTAGATTTGAGTGGATGTAGATCTAGAGCTATTTAGAAGGTTTATCAAGTAAATATTTAGCGCAAAGTGATCCCCAAACACTACAAATGAAGTAAAATATTATTGATATTATGAAACATCCATGAAAGATAAGAAATTGTAGCAATAAGACAAGTTACAATAGTTGTAAGCCTTAGCCCTTCAAACAAGCTACAAATAGATAAAAAGTAGGGCTAAAACAATGAATTAAAACTAGGGTTTATTTAACTAGTTAATTCTGAAATTTAAAATGCATGTAATAGCCCAAAAAATCAAGACGTCTAGCCCTAGTAGGGTTGTAAACAAAATCAGGAAGAAAAATTATGGTAATAAGATGAATTTTAGGTCAAATATAGGCATATTTACCAAGACGCCTAGCCTTTTATGGCTGAAAATGTATGTAAATTGTTATAAAACCCTAATTTAACCCTAAAACATAGAAATATAAGTTGACTTTTAGGTTTTATGATTGACTAAAGGGAGAAGATTGGTGCCTACTATTATTGTTTGGGGCATATGGGGTTAATTAAGGACTCCTTTGAGGGAATGCAAGTAGATGTGGGATGATATCTAGGATTATCCACTACAAACCTTAGAAGATCCTCCTAGTGCCTTACAAAACTTCAAGATGATTATAGGGAAGATACTCCACTAGTAATTTTCCAAGAGCTTTGAAAAGAGGGATTTGTTCAAGAAAAATATGAAGAGAATGCACAACCACCACTAGAGTGTTGATGTTTTGGTAGCTGTGTGAGGTATTCCCTCCTGGACAACTTTTCTTAGAGAAGAAGAAGATTCCAAGAAGTCAAAGGAAGACCATTGAACTGTTGAAGAACACCCCGAAAAAGAATAAAGTGAAATAGAAGACCATAGAAGAGAAGTCGACCCACAGGATATAATAATAAAGTGGAAATATAATCTCCAAGAAGAGAAGTCGACCCACAGGATATAATAATAAAGTGCAAATATAATTTCCAAGAAGAGAAGTCGACCCATAGAAAAGAATAAAGTAAATTTGAAGACCCAGAATAAGAAGTCGGCCCCAGACAGGCGCCCATATTAGTATAAATACAAGTCTGGGTCAGTTCATTTGTACATACAAACAGTTCTCCTTCTGGAGTGCGCATTAGGCAACTATAGTTGCAGTTGCAGCAGTTTCGCTATTTCTGGTCTCTGGTTCTCTTGGGGAGTGCGCCCCACTTGGGGAAGGATATTCTTGGTGGATCTTGGCGATTTCTCTTGTGTTGAAATTAGTGCAGTTGCAAGAGCCATTCTCCTGGAGGATGGCATAAGACCCTAGCTGAGGGCTAGGGCCCCCAACACACTCCTGGGGTTTCTTGGTATGAGACCAAGCAGTGAGAGTCATGGCAAAAGACCCTAGTGAGGGCCCCCAGTATATGATTGGGGTTCTTGGTCTTAGACCAAGCAGTAAATCCCTAGATGTGTTCTAGGGCCCTTGGATGTGTTCCAGGGAATCCTTGC
>JZKD02S1674918.1:479739-510961 GCA_000966675.3 Picea glauca
TGATCCCAAATCCATGATCACCCACACTACTACCCTTTATGATGTACCTGGGAAACCTCCTCCTTTAGTGACATCACCCCCCCATCTTCATGCCATGTTCTTTTTACACTGATATATGATGGGCAATTTGGGAGATGAATACCAATAGAGCTGCATATGAGGATAACTTCTAGGCTGAGTTTTTCAAATCTAGTATACATATACTTGTTGATTACATCACTAATTTATTTAACCATGTGTATGCTTAGGGTTCTCGTAGGCATGGTCTGACCACACTATCCACCCTGGTCTGACCACACTATCCACCCTATCCACAAATCGGTTCCATGGTTGATTCAAACAACTACTAGACTATCATTATAGGTCACTCTTTCTCAAAGATATATGCTATTTCCCTTCATGTGCTTTTATCCAAGGAGCTTAGGAGGAGGAACCTTTGGGCCAAGGTATTAGGTTTTTGACCAGAGCACCAGGCCATTGATCACATTCTTTTTCTTCGAGCCATCATTGAGGAGGCAAGACATTGCACTTAGAAAGTCTTATGTTGCTTTGTTAGATTTCGGTAAACATTTGACTAGGTCCCAAGGGAGGCCCTATTCCAGAGGCTTAGGGACATTGGCATCTCAAAGACCCTTATAACTGCTATCATGCGCTCATATGAGTTTGTTCTTGGGTGCCTTTGCACAACACATGGGTTATTAGACTTTATTAGGAGGACCATTGGGGTCAAACAATGGTGTCCCCTCTCCTCCACCTTGTTTGCGATCTATATTGATGAGTTGGATTCCTTCCTACATAAGCATTTCCAGGTCGATGATGGTTATGTTCTCAAGCATGTCNCATGGTCTGACCACACTATCCACCCTATCCACAAATCGGTTCCATGGTTGATTCAAACAACTACTAGACTATCATTGTAGGTCACTCTTTCTCAAAGATATATGCTATTTCCCTTCATGTGCTTTTATCTAAGGAGCTTAGGAGGAGGAACCTTTAGGCCAATGTATAGGTAGGTTTTTGACTAGAGCACCAGGCCATTGATCACATTCTTTTTCTTCAAGCCATCATTGAGGAGGCAAGACATTGGACTTAGAAAGCCTTATGTTGCTTTGTTAGATTTCAGTAAACATTTGACTAGGTCCCAAGGGAGACCCTATTCCAGAGGCTTAGGGACATTGGCATCTCAAAGACCCTTATAACTGCTATCATGCACTCATGAGTTTGTTCTTGGGTGCCTTTGCACAACACATGGGTTATTAGACTTTATTAGGAGGACCATTGGGGTCAAACAATGGTGTCCCCTCTCCCCCACCTTGTTTGCGATCTATATTGATGAGTTGGATTCCTTCCTACATAAGCATTTCCAGGTCGGTGATGGTTATGTTCTCAAGCATGTCTTGATATCCATCATCCTTTTTGTAGATGACATGATTCTTTTGGCCTCCACCTTGGATGGTTTATAGAGGTGATTGTATGCCCTATCTTGATTTTGTGATCTTTGATAGTTGATCTTCAATAGGTCGAAGAACGTCCTCTCAGATTTTCATTTCTACTTTTAGGGGAGGAGATCAAAATCACTAAAACACATATTTGGGGGTTTTGTTCTCAAGGCCTCGGTCTCGTCCAAGGAAAACCTTCTATCCTCGGAACAACAAAAGCTATAGTGCCCTCACTCTTCTCATGAGATAGTGCTTTCATAACCACTTTTAAGACACATCGTGCAAGATGTTCCTCATGGACTTGATTATCAAGTCCATAGTCTTATACGGTTCAAAGGTTTAGGGGCCTAATCTCCTCGACTATATTTGGGCCAAGACAAAGAGAGTTTAGGTCCTCATGGTTCAATGTATTATTAGAAGCAAGTGGATGATTCCCAACATATAATTCAAGCAGAGTTTGCAACCCACCCCTTTTTGCTCAAAACCATTTTCGGCCCAACGTTGTTTTTACATTGCATAAGGAGCTTCCCCAGGTTAACCACAAGTAGGGATTGCTATCCTTACCTAGCATATTTCTCATTGGAGCCATTTCCTTGCCGAATCCCACCAGGAGGGTTTGTTGGTTTTCAGAGGTCACAAGTTTATTGTAGTTAGTAGGTATATTGATGGATTGCTTCCCCTATTCAAGTAATTTTTAGATGCCCCTAGCTATCTCTTATCACCAAGCAGGATTTTAACAAGATTATCAGGGAAGACTTCTACATGTAGTATATCCAAGCCACTTGAATCACTCGACCAGGTGAGTTGAGCCCCAAGATGGCCTTCCTTGCAAAACACTTCTTGGAGCTGAGGGATAACCTCACTATTAGACCTCCATATACATTTCACTATTAGATACATGCTCTTAGGATCTCCCTTGCCTAGTTTCAGGTTGGCTCAGACATGCTTCAAGTGGAATCTGAGCATCATATCCATTGTTGGATATGTAGATTCTGCTTCAAGTAGTAATTAGTATTGACTTTTGTCCCCACAAGTGGTCTACTCTATGGATGGCCCACAAATCTTCCTTATTCCATTCCTCTTTCCATGACGGTTCACACCTTCTATTTGGTGGCTTTGGTGCCTCAATTTCACAAATTTACCATATGACGACTTATTAAAAGTTGTATGATGACTATTAATGCTCTTCTTTACCCTTCACTATGTGTCGACTTCTCTTTTGGTGGCTTAGCTCACTTCGATTTGACAACTCTACAACAAAAAAGAAACTATACCTCTGACATCTCTATTGACAACTACCCACTCACTTCATACGACTTTGACCTAGCTTGATTCTTTGTTGATTTAGCAGGTAATATGTACATATGCAACAACAAGCTTCACAAAAAGAAAACCCTACGTAGATCCTGTTAGAGTTTGTAGCTCAGGCAGGTACCTTCACACTAGGGTAGAAAAAGTAGGGCCGTAAAAAGCTGTGCGGAAAAAGCAAGGCTGTATAGGCTGAGTTTGTTGGGCTGTAAGAAATTTATTAATTAGATGCTGTAATTATTTTCTTCCTCTTAAGCCAATAAAATCTTCTCATTTACTGGTTTTCCCTTCAGAGTTTTTTTCAAGGCGCATTGCCCAGAAATAACTGTGTTCAAATGTGTGCGCTGTTTATGATTATGCCGTGCATTTTTTGGTTAAAACTTAGTTGTAAATTTTCTGCATAGTTTACATAATTTATATCAACAGTAGATTAAATTTTGCGTTATTAAATTATTGGCATAAAATTTTTGATTGCTGGGTTTCAAGAAATTAACATGGTATCAGAGCTGGGACTTTGAAGAGTGGCACTAAAGACTTTGGCACAATGATTTGCAGGGGTTTTGCTTGGAAAAAGGGAAGGGAAAAGTACTGTTGGTTAGTTGGATGAGGATGGCTATTGGATTGAGGTTTGAGGACAGGCTGAACAGGGCTACAAATTTTAGCCCATGGAAACAGTGGATTGCGTTGTTATTGGAGGAAAACGAAATCTGGGACATTGTGGATAAAACCTAGGTTGTTTCCATAGATGCAACACTTTTGGCGGCCTACAATAAGAAAAATGTGAAAGCCAAAAGGGTGCTCGTGGATGCTGTGAAGGACCATATCATACCTCATGTGTCCAGAAAGAAAAATTCCCATGAGATGTGGGAGGCTCTGACAAAGCTTTATCAGAGTGGAAACCAAAACAGGAAGATGGTGCCGAGGGAGAAATTCAGGAGCACCAAGATGTCCAAGATTGACACAGTGGCATCGTATCTCACCAGGATATCACAGATTTGTGATGAGCTAACGATTGTTGGAGAGGTAGTCAAAGATGATGAACTTATGAGGACAACTCTGAATGGGTTCTCAGAGAAGTGGGCTCCGTTCGTGAAGGGAGTTGTGGCACGAGAACATCTCCCTGACTGGTAGAGGTTGTGGGATGACTTCACTCGAGGAGACTCGGGAGGAGGCTCTTCAAGGAAGTCAGGATAAGGGTGATGAAGACGAGGATAATGTTGCTCTTCACGCGAAGAAGGGTAGGGGAGATGGAAAGGACATGAGCAAAGTGAAATACTTTGCATGTCATAAGACTGGCCACTATGCAAGCCAGTGTCCAAACAAGAATAAGAGCAAGAAGGAGACATAGGTAGCAACATCAACATCAACCAAGATCGATGATTTTGTTGAAAAGTTCAATAAGGAATTTTCTCTTGTGTCTTGTCTTTCAAGCAATGATAGTGCAGAGTTTGGGGACATTGGAGCATGGATTGTAGACAGTGGCTCATCTCGCCATATGACGAAAATGGGGTCTATGTTCCTTAGTGTTTCAGAGACAGATTCAAACTGTCACGTGGATTGTGGGACTAGTACCATGCATGTAGTGAAGGGGGTTGGATGTGTGAGATTCCAACTAGAGTTAGGAGGATATCTAGAGGTGGCAGAGGTGTTGTTTGTTCCAAAGCTAAAGGTAAGATTGCTCTCAGTATCAACTTTGGAGGATGAGAGATATGGAGTTGTGTTCGAGCATGGGCATGTGTTCATATATCTAGAGGGAGCTACCCTAGACGCAACAACAATGCTTGGTGTTAGATAGGGGAGGTTATACAGGTTGCTGGGATAGCCGATGTGTGAGTCTGAGGGGATCTTGGATTCAGGATCAGTGTCAGTGACAGGTGGTTGTGAGGATACTTCCAGTACTGTCAGGAGTCTCAGCTGGTATGAGCTGACACAGTTGAATGCTCAAGAGTGTGAGGAGACTCTTAAGGGCATGGAGAGGAGGAACACGTCTTCAACATAGGATCCCGTGTAGGTGGCAGGGAAGTTTTCTAGTTTAGAGGGAGCAACTACAACATCAGATGGAGTGATGGGGTTGGAGAGAGATCCAGGTGGAGGTTCCAAAAGTACCTTACTCGCTAACAGGGAGTGTTATTTTTTGGGGTAGCTCGAATAAGTACTTCCACATTGGTAGTGCCTATCATGTGGAGGTGTCTGAGCGACGCTCTCTAGATCTTTAACTTTATAATTGCATTTATAAAGTTAATGTGGCTTTTATTTAATGACTAAAGTGACTTTTTATAAAGTTGAGTGACTTAAGTGATTTAAGTCATCTCAATGAGAGAGTCACAATCGTCGATCTTGAGAAGGCAAGATCTAATCTTTACTGTTGAGATCTTAGGGTTAGGAATTTGGTCATTAAGAGATTATAAAAGCATATCTAAGGAGAGTGAGAAGCACACATTGAACTGAGAGGAAGAGGGCGAAAAAGTAGCTATGCTAAAAAGGCAGGGTTGGAAAAAGTTGGGCTGAAAAAGTAGGGTCGGAAAAAGTTAGGCTGAAAAAGTAGGGTCGAAAAAGCAGGGCCGTACAGGATGAGTTTGCTGGGCTGTAAGAAATTTCTCAGTTAGTTGTAATATTTTCTTCCTCTGAAGCCAATAAAATCCTCTCATTTACTGGTTTTCCCTTCGGGGTTTTTTTCAGGGGCATTGCCCAGAAATATCTGTGTTCAAATGTGTGTGTTGTTTATGATTCCATTGTGCATTTTTTGCATAGTTTACAGAATTTATATCAACAGTAGATTAAATTCAGAGTTGTTAAATTATTGGCATAAAATTTCTGATTGCTGGGTTTCAAGAAATTAACACTTTAAGTGCTTGAAGCATGATTACATAAACTAGAAATATATTAAATGCCATGTCCAGACTCATCCAAAGTAAAGACCTCCTACACATATAGACTGTAACTAGAACATCAATCACAAAAACTAACTCATAGAAATATTCTTGATGAAGTTCAACCCAATTATCTGGGCTTTATACAAACCAAAGAAAGAGAACTTAGCTAGTTTCTCTTAACATGACTATACTTATATAGACAAAAAAAATATATTGGGTTGAAACTAAACTGATTGATTGGACAAGGACAAGCCTCCATCTAAAGATTCCTCCAGGTTCATAACCCCGACCTCAATTCGTTGCCTCTCCTTTGAAAGACCATCTACCTCTGTATTTAAATAGTGCAGATGCTTCTTTAATTGATCAACCAAGGATCTTGGTGAAACATTTTGAATATGTAAATCTCCTTTCATCCACTTAATGACTAATGATGAGTCTCCAAAAAACTGCAACTGCACAACCCCTTTCTTTGTTGCCAGTTTTAGTAAGCATCTCAAATCCATCAACTCAGCTAGATTGTTTGAACAAGGACCCAACCCTGATTTGAATTTAAGAAAGTGTCTGTCATAAATAAAAAAGTATAGCTCTAGCATTGCAAAAATCAAGAAGGCCTTGTTTGGCCCCATCGAAAAAACCCCATGCATAGGATTTGTTAATCAATAAACCGCCTATTTGTCTTGGGGGGCTTTCTCTTGTCTCCACCTTGCATCCTTGGAACAAAGCAAAAACTTGTGAGAACACTTGAAATGTTGGCAACTATCTATTATCAAATAACAATGCATTATGAGCCAATCAAATACCCCAAAGTATTAGACATGACAAGGCCCATGAAGCTTTTAATTCCTCCTTACTAAACCAATTACTCAAACTTTGTTCAATAGTAGAACCAATCCAATCATTTGAATTTTGGGATGCCTATCAATTGTTCTACATATGCTCCTCTGCATAAATAACATATGCTTGGATCATGTTTTCCCCTCTTTTGCATTAGTTCCCATGTTAAAACCCTATTCTTGAGAGCTAACCATACAAAAATCCTAGATTTCTTTGGAGCCTTTGTTATCTAAACCTTTGACCCCAACCAAACCTCTACTTGAGCTTCAACTGAAATCATAGCCGTGCAGCCTAAACGAGTAGTGTGCATACTTGTGGCATTATTTTTTTTCTATGCTAAGAAGTCCACCTCATCCTTTAATGTAATATGTCCCTTCTTTAATTCGGCCACTAATGTTGTCCACTTTTCTACCCATTCACCTTCTATGCCTAGAGACTGTTGATATCCATCCTTGATTCCATATAGTAGTAGTGGTAGGTTCCTCTATTTGTTTTAAGTAAAAAATACCTTGATCTTGCGAGTGTGCTTTTAATGCTAGACTTAATAAGACTGCTTCACCACACCCATAATAGGGTCGACACCTGTTCTCACTTGTTCTCCATTCCCAATCTTATAGGCCAAATAGTTCCCTATTATGGGGTAATCCAAAACTAATGCTTTCCATTGGTTTGTGAGATTTTTATACTCGTTCTAGGACTTCGAATCCAATCCAAGAATGAACTAGGCACAATGTGCTTCTGTTCAATCACCTTCTTCCATAGAGTTTCTTTGGTCAACAAATGCAAGAGACTTTTAGTAGCTAAAGATTTTCCAAAATGGTGATGTTTTAAACCCCATCCACCCATTTCCTTAGGTTTAGCTATATCCAACCACTTGGTCTAATGGTTCCCTTTACTTTCACTTTTGCCTCCCCATAAGAAATCAAGCACATTTTCCTAAACCTCTCCAAAACCCCTTTAGGAACAAATGCAAGTGAATGCCAGTACATGGGAATAGCTTCCAAAACAAGTTTACTAGGGTTAATCTTCCTCCTTTAAGAGCAATCAATGAAGAATCCTACTCTTTATCCTTTCTAGTGACCACCCCCAATCTCTTTTTCCATAACCATTAGGCTTTAGAATAAAGCCCAAATATTAAAAACCCCCTTGAAAGCTCCACCTCCTCTCTCAGCCCATTGAAGCGGAATGCATATTTTCAAGGATTCACCTCCATTCCAGTTGCTACATAAAAAATATTTAAGATCTCCTGTAGCTTCCTTACCTCCCTTTCAGAACCATTTAGAAACAAAAAAAATGTCATCTACAAATAAAGGATGAGTCAATAGCATAGATCCTATTCTTATCCCCTAAATACCACCCAACCTTTTAGCTTCCATAACAATCCTACTCAATCCCTTAGCCACCATGAAAAGTAGCAAGGATGATAAGGGACACCCTTGTCTAGATCCTTTGGATGGTTTGAAGAAAGCTAAGTATGCCCCATTAATCAAAATAGCAAAAGAGATAAAGTTAACACATCCCATGATCCAATTCACAAATGGAAGACTAAAACCAACATGAATCAATATTAACCTTAAATACAACCAATTGGTTTTATCATAAGATTTTGACAAGTCCATCTTTATGACCACCGTTGACATATTCTTAGTCTTGATAGAGTGAAGACCCTCTCGTAGTTCCAATTACCTCTTGCTAAAAAACCAAACTACGATGAGGAGATAACTTGAGATAAAACTCCTTTTATTCTCATTGCCAATATTTTTGCTATTATTTTATGCATAAAGTTACAAAGGGAAATAGTCCCAAATTCATCAAAATAGTCGGGCATATCTTTCTTCGGGATTAGAGCTATGAATGCAACATTAAAATTTCCTAGCATCTTGCCAGAATTCTTGACCTCTTCAATTACCCTAATCAAATCCTCTTCAACCAACTCATAGAACCCAAGAAAGAATTTAGTAGTCCACCCATCAAGGCCTGGGCTCTTGTCTTTCTTAAAATATGATAACATTGACAACAGTTCCTTCTTTGAGACTTCCTAAAATAAACCCCCATTATGATCCTCAGTGACAAACCTAGGAAAAATGGAAGCTAATTTAACAATTTTTGCTATATTTACTTGATTAGGTTCTTTTATAGATATTTTGAAAATGTCTGACCCCTAGATCAACTAACTATTTATGGCTTCTTATTTAAGAACCCTCCTCATTTTTTCATTTCCCAAATTGTATTTATCCTCTTCCTGTGATTTGCATATCGATGGAAAAATTTTGTGTTCTCATTCCATTCTCTAACCATATTGCTTTGCTTGTCATCCTTCAATCAACTTCCCTGTTGGCTAGTAACCTTCTCACATTGCCTTCTGACTCATTTAGTCTCATTCTTTCTTCTTCAATCAAGTCACCCCTTACATTATTTTGATGTAAAGAAACAATCTCATCCTCTGTCTCCTTCAATACCTTATCCCTAGATTTATGCTTTTCTGCATCCCATTCCATCACTTTTACATTGATATTCTTCCAAAAATCTACTAATTAGTTGGGACCCTCAGACTTGCATCATACCTCTTCCACTCTCGTTTAATCATGCTTTGGAACTTCTCCTCCTCCAACCAACTAGGGTTGAATTTGAAAGGAATGGAGGGTTTGTCTTCCTTTAATTCCAATTGCAAAAAAATACGACTGTGATCTGAATTTCCACCAACTCCTACCCAAGTTCTAGTTCTATCCACTAGACCAAGAAGATGTTTAGACATTAATAATTTGTCCAAGCATTAGGAAACACTAACCTCCCCCAACCCTTTTTTCCTCCATGTTGGGGAGATGTTAATTGTCTTAACATATGTAAGAGCAACTTGCAAGATTTTAGATTTGAAAAAATCCCCTAACTTGTCAACCCTTGCTGAAGTTCCCCAAATTTTTGACCATTATAAGGTAAAATTCAAATATTCTCCAATAACAACATTCTCTTCCTTTAAGTCTTCTATTGAGAATTTTTTTTCCTAGAATCTTTTCCTGTCATCCTAAGGCCCATAAACATTTAAAATTGAAACTATGATGCCCAAAGCCTTAACTTGCAATTTTGTGCACAACCTCGAGACAATAGAAAAAGCATCAAGTAACGAGTCACTCAATCTCCATCTAGTAATAATTCCCCCAGAATTCCCAACAACATCTAAATCTACAAAATCCGACTCTTTAGGACAAGATTTTAATGTCTCGACAATTTTATCCCCTTCCCCCATAGTTTCTTGAAGAAGAAGGATGTTGGGCTTCTCTATCTCAACTAATCTGGCAAGGTCCAACATTTTAGAGGGGTTTCCCAATCCCCTAATATTCAAAGACATCACAATCATTTCTCACCTTATTTTAGGGGTTGTCCTGCTCTAAGAACCTTGGTATTTTTGTCTACCTTGTTGAACTTCTCTGCAAGCCTTCTCTTGAGCTAGCTGAATATAGGACTTCCTACCTATTGACATATGCCTAGAATCTTTAGCAACATCACTATCCAAACCCCTCATACCCTAATTTGCGAAAAATATAATCCCCCTTTCTAGGTCGTAAATGATATCAACTTGGGAATTTCTTTCCCTCTACAAAAGGATCTACATTCTCAAACTCACTGCCCATGGAATCACTGCTAAGATTGAGAAAGTGTTTGAATTCTCTGTACCCCTTGGAGGAGAGGTTGAACCTTTAACAATTGTAGGGCTCCTAATCCCTTTTTTCACCAAGTGTATCCCCTTTGCACTGAAAACCATTTCCTAAGGGCTAGGCTAGGCCTTCTCATACCTCATATCACCATTAACAGGATTACTTAGAATTGAAATTGGGGTGACTAATTGGGACTCACCAATAGGATTGCTTTCAACCTCAATTCACTTCAAAAGAGCGTCCTGGGGCCATGTCTCCAAATTCGAGTTTGGAGCCCTGAGCTTGGAGTCTTTGGCAGCTTGAATCAACACTCCTTCTGTCCCCTCAACTAGATTATGAAACGCTGAAGCATAGTCGAGCTTCTAACCTTTTGACTATTCCCATCCTAAAATTGAAACCTTAATGTCAAATTCTGTGGGGCTTTTGAACATTTTGTTTCTTTCCTCCAAACCCTCTTGAGAAAGGGATTTTGGTAGTCCAATGCTATATGTCCATTCAAGTGACAACTAACACATCGAAATGGGATATTACAGTGGTCTAAAATCTATGTATGAATTCTATGACCAACAACAATGTCCAAATCTCCATCAGTCCATCCTTGGTATCAATCTCCACCAGGACCCTTGCAACTGCTTGAAAAGTGTCGTAGCATCTCCCGAAATTTCTCCATCTAAAGCTCTTGTGGCAGCCCCAGAATCTTCACCCAACTAGGTTTTTTTGTGGCAAATTCCGACCTTGGATTGAAATAGGCATGCCATGGCTTCAATGATAAGAATGAAGTCCCCCAAAACTATCATTCCCCAAGAATTTGGCTAGCATTTGCTTCTGAACATAATAGAAACCTAAGCCGACCATGATCCATAATATAGAAGCAGGACCATACCCAATAATTTCCCCCCAAACCCTTTGCAACCATGAATTCAATGTATTTTCTTCAATTTGCCTCTCNCATGGTCTGACCACACTATCCACCCTATCCACAAATCGGTTCCATGGTTGATTCAAACAACTACTAGACTATCATTGTAGGTCACTCTTTCTCAAAGATATATGCTATTTCCCTTCATGTGCTTTTATCTAAGGAGCTTAGGAGGAGGAACCTTTAGGCCAATGTATAGGTAGGTTTTTGACTAGAGCACCAGGCCATTGATCACATTCTTTTTCTTCAAGCCATCATTGAGGAGGCAAGACATTGGACTTAGAAAGCCTTATGTTGCTTTGTTAGATTTCAGTAAACATTTGACTAGGTCCCAAGGGAGACCCTATTCCAGAGGCTTAGGGACATTGGCATCTCAAAGACCCTTATAACTGCTATCATGCACTCATGAGTTTGTTCTTGGGTGCCTTTGCACAACACATGGGTTATTAGACTTTATTAGGAGGACCATTGGGGTCAAACAATGGTGTCCCCTCTCCCCCACCTTGTTTGCGATCTATATTGATGAGTTGGATTCCTTCCTACATAAGCATTTCCAGGTCGGTGATGGTTATGTTCTCAAGCATGTCTTGATATCCATCATCCTTTTTGTAGATGACATGATTCTTTTGGCCTCCACCTTGGATGGTTTATAGAGGTGATTGTATGCCCTATCTTGATTTTGTGATCTTTGATAGTTGATCTTCAATAGGTCGAAGAACGTCCTCTCAGATTTTCATTTCTACTTTTAGGGGAGGAGATCAAAATCACTAAAACACATATTTGGGGGTTTTGTTCTCAAGGCCTCGGTCTCGTCCAAGGAAAACCTTCTATCCTCGGAACAACAAAAGCTATAGTGCCCTCACTCTTCTCATGAGATAGTGCTTTCATAACCACTTTTAAGACACATCGTGCAAGATGTTCCTCATGGACTTGATTATCAAGTCCATAGTCTTATACGGTTCAAAGGTTTAGGGGCCTAATCTCCTCGACTATATTTGGGCCAAGACAAAGAGAGTTTAGGTCCTCATGGTTCAATGTATTATTAGAAGCAAGTGGATGATTCCCAACATATAATTCAAGCAGAGTTTGCAACCCACCCCTTTTTGCTCAAAACCATTTTCGGCCCAACGTTGTTTTTACATTGCATAAGGAGCTTCCCCAGGTTAACCACAAGTAGGGATTGCTATCCTTACCTAGCATATTTCTCATTGGAGCCATTTCCTTGCCGAATCCCACCAGGAGGGTTTGTTGGTTTTCAGAGGTCACAAGTTTATTGTAGTTAGTAGGTATATTGATGGATTGCTTCCCCTATTCAAGTAATTTTTAGATGCCCCTAGCTATCTCTTATCACCAAGCAGGATTTTAACAAGATTATCAGGGAAGACTTCTACATGTAGTATATCCAAGCCACTTGAATCACTCGACCAGGTGAGTTGAGCCCCAAGATGGCCTTCCTTGCAAAACACTTCTTGGAGCTGAGGGATAACCTCACTATTAGACCTCCATATACATTTCACTATTAGATACATGCTCTTAGGATCTCCCTTGCCTAGTTTCAGGTTGGCTCAGACATGCTTCAAGTGGAATCTGAGCATCATATCCATTGTTGGATATGTAGATTCTGCTTCAAGTAGTAATTAGTATTGACTTTTGTCCCCACAAGTGGTCTACTCTATGGATGGCCCACAAATCTTCCTTATTCCATTCCTCTTTCCATGACGGTTCACACCTTCTATTTGGTGGCTTTGGTGCCTCAATTTCACAAATTTACCATATGACGACTTATTAAAAGTTGTATGATGACTATTAATGCTCTTCTTTACCCTTCACTATGTGTCGACTTCTCTTTTGGTGGCTTAGCTCACTTCGATTTGACAACTCTACAACAAAAAAGAAACTATACCTCTGACATCTCTATTGACAACTACCCACTCACTTCATACGACTTTGACCTAGCTTGATTCTTTGTTGATTTAGCAGGTAATATGTACATATGCAACAACAAGCTTCACAAAAAGAAAACCCTACGTAGATCCTGTTAGAGTTTGTAGCTCAGGCAGGTACCTTCACACTAGGGTAGAAAAAGTAGGGCCGTAAAAAGCTGTGCGGAAAAAGCAAGGCTGTATAGGCTGAGTTTGTTGGGCTGTAAGAAATTTATTAATTAGATGCTGTAATTATTTTCTTCCTCTTAAGCCAATAAAATCTTCTCATTTACTGGTTTTCCCTTCAGAGTTTTTTTCAAGGCGCATTGCCCAGAAATAACTGTGTTCAAATGTGTGCGCTGTTTATGATTATGCCGTGCATTTTTTGGTTAAAACTTAGTTGTAAATTTTCTGCATAGTTTACATAATTTATATCAACAGTAGATTAAATTTTGCGTTATTAAATTATTGGCATAAAATTTTTGATTGCTGGGTTTCAAGAAATTAACATGGTATCAGAGCTGGGACTTTGAAGAGTGGCACTAAAGACTTTGGCACAATGATTTGCAGGGGTTTTGCTTGGAAAAAGGGAAGGGAAAAGTACTATTGGTTAGTTGGATGAGGATGGCTATTGGATTGAGGTTTGAGGACAGGCTGAACAGGGCTACAAATTTTAGCCCATGGAAAGAGTGGATTGCATTGTTGTTGGAGGAAAACGAAATCTGGGACATTGTGGATAAAACCTAGGTTTTTCCCATAGATGCAACACTTTTGGCGGCCTACAATAAGAAAAATGAAGCCAAAAGGGTGCTCGTGGATGCTGTGAAGGACCATATCATACCTCATGTGTCCAGAAAGAAAAATTCCCATGAGATGTGGGAGGCTCTAACAAAGCTTTATTAGAGTGGAAACCAAAACAGGAAGATGGTGCCGAGGGAGAAATTCAGGAGCACCAAGATGTCCAAGATTGACACAGTGGCATCGTATCTCACCAGGATATCACAGATTTGTGATGAGCTAACGATTGTTGGAGAGGTAGTCAAAGATGATGAACTTATGAGGACAACTCTGAATGGGTTCTCAGAGAAGTGGGCTCCGTTCGTGAAGGGAGTTGTGGCACGAGAACATCTCCCTGACTGGTAGAGGTTGTGGGATGACTTCACTCGAGGAGACTCGGGAGGAGGCTCTTCAAGGAAGTCAGGATAAGGGTGATGAAGACGAGGATAATGTTGCTCTTCACGCGAAGAAGGGTAGGGGAGATGGAAAGGACATGAGCAAAGTGAAATACTTTGCATGTCATAAGACTGGCCACTATGCAAGCCAGTGTCCAAACAAGAATAAGAGCAAGAAGGAGACATAGGTAGCAACATCAACATCAACCAAGATCGATGATTTTGTTGAAAAGTTCAATAAGGAATTTTCTCTTGTGTCTTGTCTTTCAAGCAATGATAGTGCAGAGTTTGGGGACATTGGAGCATGGATTGTAGACAGTGGCTCATCTCGCCATATGACGAAAATGGGGTCTATGTTCCTTAGTGTTTCAGAGACAGATTCAAACTGTCACGTGGATTGTGGGACTAGTACCATGCATGTAGTGAAGGGGGTTGGATGTGTGAGATTCCAACTAGAGTTAGGAGGATATCTAGAGGTGGCAGAGGTGTTGTTTGTTCCAAAGCTAAAGGTAAGATTGCTCTCAGTATCAACTTTGGAGGATGAGAGATATGGAGTTGTGTTCGAGCATGGGCATGTGTTCATATATCTAGAGGGAGCTACCCTAGACGCAACAACAATGCTTGGTGTTAGATAGGGGAGGTTATACAGGTTGCTGGGATAGCCGATGTGTGAGTCTGAGGGGATCTTGGATTCAGGATCAGTGTCAGTGACAGGTGGTTGTGAGGATACTTCCAGTACTGTCAGGAGTCTCAGCTGGTATGAGCTGACACAGTTGAATGCTCAAGAGTGTGAGGAGACTCTTAAGGGCATGGAGAGGAGGAACACGTCTTCAACATAGGATCCCGTGTAGGTGGCAGGGAAGTTTTCTAGTTTAGAGGGAGCAACTACAACATCAGATGGAGTGATGGGGTTGGAGAGAGATCCAGGTGGAGGTTCCAAAAGTACCTTACTCGCTAACAGGGAGTGTTATTTTTTGGGGTAGCTCGAATAAGTACTTCCACATTGGTAGTGCCTATCATGTGGAGGTGTCTGAGCGACGCTCTCTAGATCTTTAACTTTATAATTGCATTTATAAAGTTAATGTGGCTTTTATTTAATGACTAAAGTGACTTTTTATAAAGTTGAGTGACTTAAGTGATTTAAGTCATCTCAATGAGAGAGTCACAATCGTCGATCTTGAGAAGGCAAGATCTAATCTTTACTGTTGAGATCTTAGGGTTAGGAATTTGGTCATTAAGAGATTATAAAAGCATATCTAAGGAGAGTGAGAAGCACACATTGAACTGAGAGGAAGAGGGCGAAAAAGTAGCTATGCTAAAAAGGCAGGGTTGGAAAAAGTTGGGCTGAAAAAGTAGGGTCGGAAAAAGTTAGGCTGAAAAAGTAGGGTCGAAAAAGCAGGGCCGTACAGGATGAGTTTGCTGGGCTGTAAGAAATTTCTCAGTTAGTTGTAATATTTTCTTCCTCTGAAGCCAATAAAATCCTCTCATTTACTGGTTTTCCCTTCGGGGTTTTTTTCAGGGGCATTGCCCAGAAATATCTGTGTTCAAATGTGTGTGTTGTTTATGATTCCATTGTGCATTTTTTGCATAGTTTACAGAATTTATATCAACAGTAGATTAAATTCAGAGTTGTTAAATTATTGGCATAAAATTTCTGATTGCTGGGTTTCAAGAAATTAACACTTTAAGTGCTTGAAGCATGATTACATAAACTAGAAATATATTAAATGCCATGTCCAGACTCATCCAAAGTAAAGACCTCCTACACATATAGACTGTAACTAGAACATCAATCACAAAAACTAACTCATAGAAATATTCTTGATGAAGTTCAACCCAATTATCTGGGCTTTATACAAACCAAAGAAAGAGAACTTAGCTAGTTTCTCTTAACATGACTATACTTATATAGACAAAAAAAATATATTGGGTTGAAACTAAACTGATTGATTGGACAAGGACAAGCCTCCATCTAAAGATTCCTCCAGGTTCATAACCCCGACCTCAATTCGTTGCCTCTCCTTTGAAAGACCATCTACCTCTGTATTTAAATAGTGCAGATGCTTCTTTAATTGATCAACCAAGGATCTTGGTGAAACATTTTGAATATGTAAATCTCCTTTCATCCACTTAATGACTAATGATGAGTCTCCAAAAAACTGCAACTGCACAACCCCTTTCTTTGTTGCCAGTTTTAGTAAGCATCTCAAATCCATCAACTCAGCTAGATTGTTTGAACAAGGACCCAACCCTGATTTGAATTTAAGAAAGTGTCTGTCATAAATAAAAAAGTATAGCTCTAGCATTGCAAAAATCAAGAAGGCCTTGTTTGGCCCCATCGAAAAAACCCCATGCATAGGATTTGTTAATCAATAAACCGCCTATTTGTCTTGGGGGGCTTTCTCTTGTCTCCACCTTGCATCCTTGGAACAAAGCAAAAACTTGTGAGAACACTTGAAATGTTGGCAACTATCTATTATCAAATAACAATGCATTATGAGCCAATCAAATACCCCAAAGTATTAGACATGACAAGGCCCATGAAGCTTTTAATTCCTCCTTACTAAACCAATTACTCAAACTTTGTTCAATAGTAGAACCAATCCAATCATTTGAATTTTGGGATGCCTATCAATTGTTCTACATATGCTCCTCTGCATAAATAACATATGCTTGGATCATGTTTTCCCCTCTTTTGCATTAGTTCCCATGTTAAAACCCTATTCTTGAGAGCTAACCATACAAAAATCCTAGATTTCTTTGGAGCCTTTGTTATCTAAACCTTTGACCCCAACCAAACCTCTACTTGAGCTTCAACTGAAATCATAGCCGTGCAGCCTAAACGAGTAGTGTGCATACTTGTGGCATTATTTTTTTTCTATGCTAAGAAGTCCACCTCATCCTTTAATGTAATATGTCCCTTCTTTAATTCGGCCACTAATGTTGTCCACTTTTCTACCCATTCACCTTCTATGCCTAGAGACTGTTGATATCCATCCTTGATTCCATATAGTAGTAGTGGTAGGTTCCTCTATTTGTTTTAAGTAAAAAATACCTTGATCTTGCGAGTGTGCTTTTAATGCTAGACTTAATAAGACTGCTTCACCACACCCATAATAGGGTCGACACCTGTTCTCACTTGTTCTCCATTCCCAATCTTATAGGCCAAATAGTTCCCTATTATGGGGTAATCCAAAACTAATGCTTTCCATTGGTTTGTGAGATTTTTATACTCGTTCTAGGACTTCGAATCCAATCCAAGAATGAACTAGGCACAATGTGCTTCTGTTCAATCACCTTCTTCCATAGAGTTTCTTTGGTCAACAAATGCAAGAGACTTTTAGTAGCTAAAGATTTTCCAAAATGGTGATGTTTTAAACCCCATCCACCCATTTCCTTAGGTTTAGCTATATCCAACCACTTGGTCTAATGGTTCCCTTTACTTTCACTTTTGCCTCCCCATAAGAAATCAAGCACATTTTCCTAAACCTCTCCAAAACCCCTTTAGGAACAAATGCAAGTGAATGCCAGTACATGGGAATAGCTTCCAAAACAAGTTTACTAGGGTTAATCTTCCTCCTTTAAGAGCAATCAATGAAGAATCCTACTCTTTATCCTTTCTAGTGACCACCCCCAATCTCTTTTTCCATAACCATTAGGCTTTAGAATAAAGCCCAAATATTAAAAACCCCCTTGAAAGCTCCACCTCCTCTCTCAGCCCATTGAAGCGGAATGCATATTTTCAAGGATTCACCTCCATTCCAGTTGCTACATAAAAAATATTTAAGATCTCCTGTAGCTTCCTTACCTCCCTTTCAGAACCATTTAGAAACAAAAAAAATGTCATCTACAAATAAAGGATGAGTCAATAGCATAGATCCTATTCTTATCCCCTAAATACCACCCAACCTTTTAGCTTCCATAACAATCCTACTCAATCCCTTAGCCACCATGAAAAGTAGCAAGGATGATAAGGGACACCCTTGTCTAGATCCTTTGGATGGTTTGAAGAAAGCTAAGTATGCCCCATTAATCAAAATAGCAAAAGAGATAAAGTTAACACATCCCATGATCCAATTCACAAATGGAAGACTAAAACCAACATGAATCAATATTAACCTTAAATACAACCAATTGGTTTTATCATAAGATTTTGACAAGTCCATCTTTATGACCACCGTTGACATATTCTTAGTCTTGATAGAGTGAAGACCCTCTCGTAGTTCCAATTACCTCTTGCTAAAAAACCAAACTACGATGAGGAGATAACTTGAGATAAAACTCCTTTTATTCTCATTGCCAATATTTTTGCTATTATTTTATGCATAAAGTTACAAAGGGAAATAGTCCCAAATTCATCAAAATAGTCGGGCATATCTTTCTTCGGGATTAGAGCTATGAATGCAACATTAAAATTTCCTAGCATCTTGCCAGAATTCTTGACCTCTTCAATTACCCTAATCAAATCCTCTTCAACCAACTCATAGAACCCAAGAAAGAATTTAGTAGTCCACCCATCAAGGCCTGGGCTCTTGTCTTTCTTAAAATATGATAACATTGACAACAGTTCCTTCTTTGAGACTTCCTAAAATAAACCCCCATTATGATCCTCAGTGACAAACCTAGGAAAAATGGAAGCTAATTTAACAATTTTTGCTATATTTACTTGATTAGGTTCTTTTATAGATATTTTGAAAATGTCTGACCCCTAGATCAACTAACTATTTATGGCTTCTTATTTAAGAACCCTCCTCATTTTTTCATTTCCCAAATTGTATTTATCCTCTTCCTGTGATTTGCATATCGATGGAAAAATTTTGTGTTCTCATTCCATTCTCTAACCATATTGCTTTGCTTGTCATCCTTCAATCAACTTCCCTGTTGGCTAGTAACCTTCTCACATTGCCTTCTGACTCATTTAGTCTCATTCTTTCTTCTTCAATCAAGTCACCCCTTACATTATTTTGATGTAAAGAAACAATCTCATCCTCTGTCTCCTTCAATACCTTATCCCTAGATTTATGCTTTTCTGCATCCCATTCCATCACTTTTACATTGATATTCTTCCAAAAATCTACTAATTAGTTGGGACCCTCAGACTTGCATCATACCTCTTCCACTCTCGTTTAATCATGCTTTGGAACTTCTCCTCCTCCAACCAACTAGGGTTGAATTTGAAAGGAATGGAGGGTTTGTCTTCCTTTAATTCCAATTGCAAAAAAATACGACTGTGATCTGAATTTCCACCAACTCCTACCCAAGTTCTAGTTCTATCCACTAGACCAAGAAGATGTTTAGACATTAATAATTTGTCCAAGCATTAGGAAACACTAACCTCCCCCAACCCTTTTTTCCTCCATGTTGGGGAGATGTTAATTGTCTTAACATATGTAAGAGCAACTTGCAAGATTTTAGATTTGAAAAAATCCCCTAACTTGTCAACCCTTGCTGAAGTTCCCCAAATTTTTGACCATTATAAGGTAAAATTCAAATATTCTCCAATAACAACATTCTCTTCCTTTAAGTCTTCTATTGAGAATTTTTTTTCCTAGAATCTTTTCCTGTCATCCTAAGGCCCATAAACATTTAAAATTGAAACTATGATGCCCAAAGCCTTAACTTGCAATTTTGTGCACAACCTCGAGACAATAGAAAAAGCATCAAGTAACGAGTCACTCAATCTCCATCTAGTAATAATTCCCCCAGAATTCCCAACAACATCTAAATCTACAAAATCCGACTCTTTAGGACAAGATTTTAATGTCTCGACAATTTTATCCCCTTCCCCCATAGTTTCTTGAAGAAGAAGGATGTTGGGCTTCTCTATCTCAACTAATCTGGCAAGGTCCAACATTTTAGAGGGGTTTCCCAATCCCCTAATATTCAAAGACATCACAATCATTTCTCACCTTATTTTAGGGGTTGTCCTGCTCTAAGAACCTTGGTATTTTTGTCTACCTTGTTGAACTTCTCTGCAAGCCTTCTCTTGAGCTAGCTGAATATAGGACTTCCTACCTATTGACATATGCCTAGAATCTTTAGCAACATCACTATCCAAACCCCTCATACCCTAATTTGCGAAAAATATAATCCCCCTTTCTAGGTCGTAAATGATATCAACTTGGGAATTTCTTTCCCTCTACAAAAGGATCTACATTCTCAAACTCACTGCCCATGGAATCACTGCTAAGATTGAGAAAGTGTTTGAATTCTCTGTACCCCTTGGAGGAGAGGTTGAACCTTTAACAATTGTAGGGCTCCTAATCCCTTTTTTCACCAAGTGTATCCCCTTTGCACTGAAAACCATTTCCTAAGGGCTAGGCTAGGCCTTCTCATACCTCATATCACCATTAACAGGATTACTTAGAATTGAAATTGGGGTGACTAATTGGGACTCACCAATAGGATTGCTTTCAACCTCAATTCACTTCAAAAGAGCGTCCTGGGGCCATGTCTCCAAATTCGAGTTTGGAGCCCTGAGCTTGGAGTCTTTGGCAGCTTGAATCAACACTCCTTCTGTCCCCTCAACTAGATTATGAAACGCTGAAGCATAGTCGAGCTTCTAACCTTTTGACTATTCCCATCCTAAAATTGAAACCTTAATGTCAAATTCTGTGGGGCTTTTGAACATTTTGTTTCTTTCCTCCAAACCCTCTTGAGAAAGGGATTTTGGTAGTCCAATGCTATATGTCCATTCAAGTGACAACTAACACATCGAAATGGGATATTACAGTGGTCTAAAATCTATGTATGAATTCTATGACCAACAACAATGTCCAAATCTCCATCAGTCCATCCTTGGTATCAATCTCCACCAGGACCCTTGCAACTGCTTGAAAAGTGTCGTAGCATCTCCCGAAATTTCTCCATCTAAAGCTCTTGTGGCAGCCCCAGAATCTTCACCCAACTAGGTTTTTTTGTGGCAAATTCCGACCTTGGATTGAAATAGGCATGCCATGGCTTCAATGATAAGAATGAAGTCCCCCAAAACTATCATTCCCCAAGAATTTGGCTAGCATTTGCTTCTGAACATAATAGAAACCTAAGCCGACCATGATCCATAATATAGAAGCAGGACCATACCCAATAATTTCCCCCCAAACCCTTTGCAACCATGAATTCAATGTATTTTCTTCAATTTGCCTCTCAACAAAGTTACTAATCAATGCCTTACCCGCAAAGTCCACGACCTAATCAACTCCTAAATCCTCCCCAACAACCCTCTTAACTTTGGGCTCTATCCTTCAAATAACCCTCCTAGCTTTCTTTACCCTTCTTCCTAGCGAGAAATTGTTAGATTCGTAGATTTGAGTGATTATTTCTGTATAATTCGAGTGCCTCAGGGGTTCTTCAACACGCTGAATCCATTTCTGCATTCAAAAATGGATTTTGAACAAAAAATAGTGATTCGTGTAAATATATATCTATGTATGAATTCTATGACCAACAACAATGTCCAAATCTCCACCAATCCATCTTTGGTATCAATCTCCACCAGGACCCTTGCCATTGCTCGAAAAGTGTCGTAGCATGTCCAGAAATTTCTCCATCTAAAGCTCCTATGGCAGCCCTAAAATCTTCACCCAACTGGGTTTTTTTGTGGCAAATTCCGACCTTGGATTGAAATATGCATGCCATGGCTTCAAGGATAAGAATGAAGTCGCCCAAAACTATCTTGCCCCAAGAATTTGGCTAGCATTTGCTTTTGAACATAATAGAAACCTAAGCCGACCATGAGCCATAATATAGAAGCAGGACCATACCCAATAATTCCCCCCCAAACCCTCTTCAACCATGAATTCAATGTATCTTCTGCAATTTGCCTCTCGACAAAGTTACTAATCAATGCCTTACCCGCAAAGTCCAAGATCTAATCAACTCCTAAATCCTCCCCAACAACCCTCTTAATTTTGGGCTCTATCCTTCAAATAACCCTTCTAGCTTTCTTTACCCTTCTTCCTAGCGAGAAATTGTTAGATTCGTAGATTTGAGTGATTATTTCTGTATAATTTGGGTGCCTTAGGGTTCTTTAGCATGCTGAATCTATTTTTGCATTCAGAAATGGATTTTGAACAACAAAAAATAGTGATTCGTGTAAATATATATCGCTGGATTCTGGCGAAAAAAGCCATTTCGTAGAACAACTAGACAACGCCGTAGTATAATGATGCATAACCAACACTTACATATAAACTTCAATGATAATACTTGTTTTATTGTTGATAAGAATAGCAAAAAGATGGTTGCTATGGGTGTGGAAGAATACGGCTTATTCTGGTTGATAGATGTTGAGAATGCCGGATTGGTTCAGCAGAAAGATGGCTTTAATTTCACTGAAAATTCAACCACAATGCCTAGGCCACATAGGTGTCTGGTGAGAGAGCTCAAGAAATGAAGTCCTAGATGATGTTGTCATCGAAAAAAATGAAAATCACCAAAGAAGAGAAGGCAAATAACAAGTATATTATGCATTATCTGTTGTAATTCATAAGAAGATCCTCAGGGAGGGTGAAGATGAAGTGGTAGAGAAGAAGATCTTTAGGGAGGGTGAAGATGAAGTGGTAGAGAAGAAGATCTTTAGGGAGGGTGAAGATGATGGTGCTTTCTCAGAGAAGCAAAGACAACATTTTTATATGTTGGATTGCCAAGATGYGGCGGAGGTGAGTTCAGTGAACAAGCCAAGCTCTATGTCAATAGTGGAAAGAATGACTATTCATCTAACATTGGATCTCATCCAGTTGGTGAGTCAATAGTTAGACAGAAGGATGGTGATGTAAATTGTACTTCATCAACCTTGTTGGATATTGGATATAGTTCACTTCTAGTCATTGTTTTGAAGATCTTATCTTGTGCTCGACAGAGTTCAAACATATTGCTTGTTCAAAGATTTTGTCTTTTTGTATTTCGAACAAGCATGTAGAATGACCATTATGGGAGGGTGTTAGAGATAATGGTCATATTTATAACTTAGGCATATTAGGACTTAGAATAGATGTATAATAAACTCTCACTAATAAAATGATGTAACAATGAGGCATTTAATATAGTAATTAATGTAGTGGTTATTAGTTAGGTATTTGGGAGATATGTAACATACTCCTCTTCTTCTACTATGTAATCAAGCATTGCATCATCTAATGATTGAATCCACTCTTTCTCATTCTAATGTGTATTCTTGTCCATGCATGTGTCTGTAAAAACAATAGGGTGGGACTTGCTAGCTTTGCAATCTCCAAAAGACATAGATCGAGGAGCAATTCATATTCGGTTGTCCCATTTATTATGAAATCAGAGGGTGGTTCCACTGTCTTTTTAGGGATTCATAGAACTCCCTTTCCACTTTTTCTGGTATCCAAATTGGAGATGCATGGCCTTGTTCATGAGGGAGGCCCATAGACTTAGAACTTAGGTTCTACAGGCTCCCCTGGGTTGGATACCCTCCAAACTATCACATCTTTCTTCCTGGTGCTCCTGTTTGATAGGGGTATCAAACAACAATCAAACACACCACCATCTTTGCTTCCAGATCCGTGAAACTTTGAGGGCATATGCCCTCCACTGATGAGTTGTTCTTCCTCTTCAAGATCCTTGTGGAGTTGTCGTCTTAGAGCTCGAGATAGTTCACTTCACATCGATAGATAGTGGAGTTCCTCTAGACCTTAGTTGTGGGTTGTCTCTTCTAGGTAGTGACACATATCACAACCCAATTCTTCCAATTCACTGTTCACTTCACACCAACATATAGTCAAGTTCTTGTAGACCTTAGTGGCAGGTTGTCTCTTCTAGGTAGCGACACATTTCACAACACAACTCTTCTAGTTCATCTAGCTAGTCATTTATTTGGAGTTTCTTATCTACGACCTTGGATGTTAGGAGAGATGCACATATTGAGATTGTTGACTTGGAGGAGGGACATACCTCTCAGCTGCCCTCCTTGGTCTCAAGTATGAGCTCCAATAGTTTGTGATCTTCTCTCCTTATGCCCTTGTACATGACATTTTTCTTAGAGGTTTGGATCTTAGTAGTGCAGACACAATTGTCTCTGTATTCGACACTCCTTCGGGTGGCTTTCTCTTTTAGCTTTGTTCTTCGAGCTTAGATCTTAGTGATTAGATACACTTTTCTCTTGATTTTATAGAAGTGGCTTGTGTAGTCCCACTTTGTATCGACATTGTTGTACTTAGTAGTCCCATTGACCTACCTTTTTTGTCATTTGTTGGACATTAATAAAATGATCTTTATCTTATCTTATCTATAATTTTCTAGTGTCAACAACAGTTCAGTTTCCAATCAAGGATGGATGGACTTAGAGTTCCAATTGTTGGTGGTTGTTCAATCGAGGTCAACCCCTCAAAGGTCAAGTGGTTGCTGTTGAGGTTGGCATCTCTCTTAATTCATAAAGGTGTTCTTGGTTGCTGACAATCTACTCAATGTAGGTTTTGGAAAGATTCATAGGAGAAGATAACTGATTTTTGGTTGGCTATGAATGAAGTTAAATGGGACATCTAGAGCTCCTATTACAATTTTTCCTGTAACCCTATTATAGGGGTTGACTCTTGTTAAAATTAATGCAGCTGCAAGAGCCATTCTTCGGGAGGATGGAAAAGACCCTAGTTGAGATCTAGGGCCCCCAGTACACTCCTGGGGTTCTTGGTTTGGGACCAAGCAGTTAGAGCCATGGCAAAAGACCATAGTGAGGGCCCCCATTGTATTGTTGGGGTTTTTGGTCAAATACCAAGCAATTTTGATGGTATAAGCCCCTAGATGTGATCTAGGGCCCCTAGATGTGTTCCAGGGAATCCTTGCTCGGTGCTTGGATTGATCCTTGGTTGTGTACCTTGGTGGATAAGACCCTAGTTGTAATCTAGGGCCCCCAGTTGCTTTCATGGGTATCGTGGTCTGGGACCAGGTAGTTTCTTGGTTAAGTACCAAACCGAGATGATGTGTGATCTTCTTCTCCCCTAGGATGGTCCATGAGACCTAGGAGCAGTTAAGAAGGACATGATCACATCATTGACCTTCCTCTTATGCTGGGATGACAAAAGCTTATAAGTTATATCATGAGACTCATGTGGACATTTTTCCATTAAAGAAGAACTCCCTTGACCTTGTCTTATTACCTTTGCAACCCCTTGCTTGAGTTACGTCCTCTTTAATGTTTATGTGGTTTGGTTCTTTGCTAGCCACCTTGACTCTTGGTTCCCCTCTCCTTGACTTGTTGACTATTCTAAATTAACATTTAATATTTTATGATTAAAATATTAATTGTTTAATTTGTTTAATTTATTAGGGTTTAATCTAACCCTAAATTTAGGGCTAATTTGCAAATCCTAACCTACCCACCTAAACTATAAAAGAAGATACCTCTCCTCTCACTCACTCACACATTCACTCTACTCTCTAAACCGAGTCTTGGTTTGAGTTTTTGCTGTGGCTCCCTTTGTTCTAACTTCTGGTTGTGAAGTGGTGTGTCCCTCCTTGGATTAGTTTCTCTTGTTGGGTATAGGGTGCAACCCTCCTTGGATCAATTTCTCTTGCTAGGTATAGGCTGCGGCCCCCCTTTAGGACAATTCCTCTTCTCCCTTACTGTTGTCGCTCCTTGCTGGTGCTATCACCCTCCTTATTTGTTGTTGGTGCCACCTGTATGCTGTCGCTGTCTCTTTTCTGGTACCGCTTGTATGCTGTCGCTGTCCTCCGTTTGTGACCTGTGTATGCTACCTAGCTTACAACTTTTAGTGAAGATTTTTAATGACAAAATCAGAAATATCTCATTCACACATTTTGTCAAACACTTGACTAACCTGAGATTTTAGTCTTTAATAAATGCNGGCGGAGGTGAGTTCAGTGAACAAGCCAAGCTCTATGTCAATAGTGGAAAGAATGACTATTCATCTAACATTGGATCTCATCCAGTTGGTGAGTCAATAGTTAGACAGAAGGATGGTGATGTAAATTGTACTTCATCAACCTTGTTGGATATTGGATATAGTTCACTTCTAGTCATTGTTTTGAAGATCTTATCTTGTGCTCGACAGAGTTCAAACATATTGCTTGTTCAAAGATTTTGTCTTTTTGTATTTCGAACAAGCATGTAGAATGACCATTATGGGAGGGTGTTAGAGATAATGGTCATATTTATAACTTAGGCATATTAGGACTTAGAATAGATGTATAATAAACTCTCACTAATAAAATGATGTAACAATGAGGCATTTAATATAGTAATTAATGTAGTGGTTATTAGTTAGGTATTTGGGAGATATGTAACATACTCCTCTTCTTCTACTATGTAATCAAGCATTGCATCATCTAATGATTGAATCCACTCTTTCTCATTCTAATGTGTATTCTTGTCCATGCATGTGTCTGTAAAAACAATAGGGTGGGACTTGCTAGCTTTGCAATCTCCAAAAGACATAGATCGAGGAGCAATTCATATTCGGTTGTCCCATTTATTATGAAATCAGAGGGTGGTTCCACTGTCTTTTTAGGGATTCATAGAACTCCCTTTCCACTTTTTCTGGTATCCAAATTGGAGATGCATGGCCTTGTTCATGAGGGAGGCCCATAGACTTAGAACTTAGGTTCTACAGGCTCCCCTGGGTTGGATACCCTCCAAACTATCACATCTTTCTTCCTGGTGCTCCTGTTTGATAGGGGTATCAAACAACAATCAAACACACCACCATCTTTGCTTCCAGATCCGTGAAACTTTGAGGGCATATGCCCTCCACTGATGAGTTGTTCTTCCTCTTCAAGATCCTTGTGGAGTTGTCGTCTTAGAGCTCGAGATAGTTCACTTCACATCGATAGATAGTGGAGTTCCTCTAGACCTTAGTTGTGGGTTGTCTCTTCTAGGTAGTGACACATATCACAACCCAATTCTTCCAATTCACTGTTCACTTCACACCAACATATAGTCAAGTTCTTGTAGACCTTAGTGGCAGGTTGTCTCTTCTAGGTAGCGACACATTTCACAACACAACTCTTCTAGTTCATCTAGCTAGTCATTTATTTGGAGTTTCTTATCTACGACCTTGGATGTTAGGAGAGATGCACATATTGAGATTGTTGACTTGGAGGAGGGACATACCTCTCAGCTGCCCTCCTTGGTCTCAAGTATGAGCTCCAATAGTTTGTGATCTTCTCTCCTTATGCCCTTGTACATGACATTTTTCTTAGAGGTTTGGATCTTAGTAGTGCAGACACAATTGTCTCTGTATTCGACACTCCTTCGGGTGGCTTTCTCTTTTAGCTTTGTTCTTCGAGCTTAGATCTTAGTGATTAGATACACTTTTCTCTTGATTTTATAGAAGTGGCTTGTGTAATCCCACTTTGTATTGACATTGTTGTACTTAGCAGTCCCATTGACCTACCTTTTTTGTCATTTGTTGGACATTAATAAAATAATCTTTATCTTATCTTATCTATAATTTTCAAGTGTCAACAACAATTCAGTTTCCAGTCAAGGATGGATGGACTTAGAGTTCCAATTGTTGGTGGTTGTTCAATCAAGGTCAACCCCTCAAAGGTCAAGTGGTTGCTGTTGAGGTTGGCATCTCTCTTAATTCATAAAGGTCTTCTTGGTTGCTGACAATCTACTCAATGTAGGTTTTGGACAGATTCATAGGAGAAGATAATTGATTTTTGGTTGGCTATGAATGAAGTTAAATGGGACATCTAGAGCTCCTATTACAATGTTTCCTATAACCCTATTATAGGGGTTGACTCTTGTTAAAATTAATGCAGCTGCAAGAGCCATTCTTCGGGAGGATGACAAAGACCCTAGTTGAGATCTAGGGTCCCCAGTACACTCCTGGGGTTCTTTGTTTGGGACCAAGCAGTTAGAGCCATGGAAAAAGACCATAGTGAGGGCCCCAATTGTATTGTTGGGGTTTTTGGTCAAATACCAAGCAATTTTGATGGTATAAGCCCCTAGATGTGATCTAGGGCCCCTAGATGTGTTCCAGAGAATCCTTGCTCGGTGCTTGGATTGATCCTTGGTTGTGTACCTTGGTGGATAAGACCCTAGTTGTGATCTAGGGCCTCGAGTTGCTTTCTGGGGTATCCTGGTCTGGGACTAGGTAGTTTCTTGGTTAAGTACCAAACCGAGATGATGTGTGATCTTCTTCTCCCCTAGGATGGTCCATGAGACCTAGGAGTAGTTAAGAAGGACATGATCACATCATTGACCTTCCTCTTATGCTGGGATGACAAAAGCTTATAAGTTATATCATGAGACTCATGTGGACATTTTTCCATTAAAGAAGAACCCCCTTGACCTTGTCTTATTACCTTTGCAACCCCTTGCTTGAGTTACGTCCTCTTTAATGTTTATGTGGTTTGGTTCTTTGCTAGCCACCTTGACTCTTGGTTCCCCTCTCCTTGACTTGTTGACTATTCTAAATTAACATTTAATATTTTATGATTAAAATATTAATTGTTTAATTTGTTTAATTTATTAGGGTTTAATCTAACCCTAAATTTAGGGCTAATTTGCAAATCCTAACCTACCCACCTAAACTATAAAAGAAGATACCTCTCCTCTCACTCACTCACACATTCACTCTACTCTCTAAACCGAGTCTTGGTTTGAGTTTTTGCTGTGGCTCCCTTTGTTCTAACTTCTGGTTGTGAAGTGGTGTGTCCCTCCTTGGATTAGTTTCTCTTGTTGGGTATAGGGTGCAACCCTCCTTGGATCAATTTCTCTTGCTAGGTATAGGCTGCGGCCCCCCTTTAGGACAATTCCTCTTCTCCCTTACTGTTGTCGCTCCTTGCTGGTGCTATCACCCTCCTTATTTGTTGTTGGTGCCACCTGTATGCTGTCGCTGTCTCTTTTCTGGTACCGCTTGTATGCTGTCGCTGTCCTCCGTTTGTGACCTGTGTATGCTACCTAGCTTACAACTTTTAGTGAAGATTTTTAATGACAAAATCAGAAATATCTCATTCACACATTTTGTCAAACACTTGACTAACCTGAGATTTTAGTCTTTAATAAATGCCTTTAAAACATAAAGCAATTGAAAGCTAAAATATTTAAGTCAAGCAAATCATTGATCCATACTCTGATAATGCAACAAGTAGACAAGTGATTTTGGTCCAATGACCATGGAAAAAACCCCACTGTGGGGAAAAACCCTACAGAGAGATAAATTTATTAATGAACAAATTTACAGAAATTCTACAACTCATAAAATTTCTTCTGTTCATCAAAACTTCAAAATAGCAATCCAAATTATCAACTTATCTCTACCTGAGACATACTTGACCTTGCTGCCCACACTACAACCCGATTTCTGCTCACACGTGCTAGCAGAAGACTGTACAAAATCCTTGATTTCTGTGCCAACAGACCTCGAGATTTGTGCCAACAGAAACTGTACGGACTGTACGGTTTTCCTAACATAAAACTTCCTTTCTCTGCCTCGAGATCTGAATCTGCAATATGCCTAAGAATTTACACTCTTTTACTGTTGTTGTACGGATGATTCTTTGCTGGAAATTAATGCTGTACGAACTGCATCATTTCTTGGAACCCTTGCCCCAATTTGACTTGATGAATATGCTCTCTCTCTAAAATTTCTCTCTCTCTCTCTCTCTCTCTCTCTCTCTCTTTGTCTTCTCTGTGCATTTTTTTTATTTCCCAAACATGTATATGTACTCTCTCTTTTCCCAAGAAACCCTAACTTACATAACCAACTCAATCTAATGGCTATCGTAAGTCTAATCTGAGGGCTCACATTTAATGCTCCTCATTAATTACAAAGTAAGTAATAAATGCACATTAAATACTTTTGGGTCCCACAACTTAAAATCACTTTAAGTTATAAAGTACATTCACTTTATAAAAGCACTTCATTTAAAAATTCACTTTATAATTAAAACATGTCTAGAAAACATGACTTTATGTTCCCCCCATGACAAAACACAAAAACATGAATGAGGAAATCCCTTGTTAAATTTCAACACTCCCTCTTAATGAGGGAGGTCCTCTTGAGATTTCCACTTCCAGGACCATTCTCAGACTCCAAGCTATCTGCAATGGTTGCTCCCTCTGAACTTGAATGCTGCCTCTGAACTGGTCTGATGGAACTGTTCCTTCTACTGATGCTTCGAGAAATCCGGTCTCATCTCTGAGCATTTTCTGACTGGCTTAACTCATACCAGTTTATCTTTCTGCTAGAACTAGATCCCAGAACTGGGGGCTGGCATTTGTTGATGATTGTAGAGATGTGAGACATTCTCCAGCCTACAAACCTGTGAGGTGTGGATCATTGCAGCTATGCGAGTCTTTCTCTCAGCTTACAAACCTGAGAGAAAGCCCGTAAGAAGGGTACGTGGTTCCTGTTTGAGACAGAGCTAGGAACGTAGAGTTGACCTCCTCCATTAAGAGAGTTGAGAAGAACTTCAGATGATTATCCAGTGGGAAAGGCGATCTGTTGAGTTAGACGTGCCTGTGGCTAAGCACAAGGTGAACATGTGAAATCCCAAAGTGTTGGGTGCATCGTCATGTGAATAGAAATGAAGATGATGTATTAGCCTCCTCTGAGCAACAGAGTTGACAAGAAGACTCCAAATGATTCTCCTGTGTGGGGCAGTGGGAAAGAAGATCTTTAGAGTGGACATGCCTGTGGACGAGCATAGGTGAACGTGTGAAGATCTGGTTCTTCTGTCTAATGCAGTGAATCAGAGCTATGGCATCCCTATGGATGTGCCCCTAGTGGATGAGCACTAGTGGGTGTATCAGATCCTTTGCTATATATTGTTCAAGAGTCAGACCTGCTTGTGACCCTAATTGTTATGTAAAGGGTACAGGTCGACCCCACCTTAATATGAGTAATAATAAATGTAAAAGAAAATTAATTTGGCTAATAATAATAATAATAATAATATGACTTAGAAGAGGTCGGTCCTGTTGCGCCAATAGATACTGATGTTGATAGGACAAGTCTAATATAAGTAAAGGAAGATTCCCCATTGTGGAATTATATCTTTCAAGTGAGTTTGGAAATTTCAGCAAGTACATTTACTTGGGATAAGTGCGCACCTCTCTTGGGCGCTAGTCTTCTAGGGTTTGAGCACCCTCTTGTGTGCTAGGTCTT
>JZKD02S1674918.1:520828-534756 GCA_000966675.3 Picea glauca
TACACATGTAGCATCAATCATCCAACTGTTATAACATTGTCATCAAATGATCAACTATAACATCAACCTTAAAGTTTCAACGTAACATTTGTCATCAACAAACTGTAGCAGATAACATCAACCACTAAATGAAACAGAGCATCATATTCATTACCAAAGAGTTGTAATATGCAGTCAACAATTCAAACTTCAAAGTTAAATTGTCATATAATGATTACAAGTAGGCCATAATTGTTAACACTGAATTTACCCTTGGTGAATTCAAGTGTTGCCTTCATTATTGTTTGTGAGCACATTAGGGATTATGTTGGACTTCTCTTTGGTCCATCAAGAATTCGTGGACACATTTTTAGTGGGTTGTATGGCCATGATCCTTTACACCAAAGTTATTAGATTTCAGTTTCTAGGGTTTCGGTTACATTACAGAGTTTGAGTTTCAGAGATCAGTGTTTACAGGGGGGATAGTACAGGATTGTGTTATTTTTAGGAAGTTTTCAATTCATACTTCCAGAGGTTGCATGCAGTGTTTGATGATATATCCATGTTCCATATTTCCAGATCAGGTCAATTGAGACCATTTTCAGTGACATGCAAGATGTTTCGATAGACTACTATTTTTAGCAGTTTGAGTTAGGGAGAGCTCAGATGGGAAAATAGTCAACATATTCTTGTTCCTTTGCACAATATGAGTAAGATGAACATGTTTTCGAGGACATGCGATGTGATGCTACTTTTAGCAACGTCTATGTTTAGAGGTGCTGTTTATAGTATTTTGGTATTCTGGGTTCAGTTGGAAAATTTACCATTTTAGTAAATTTCTATATTTAATAGGCACTATGTTGGATGGGCATGCATGTGAGCTATCAGTGGTTCTGTTCGTATTTCGTCATGGTGGTGAACTTCAATTTTCCTTAGTTCCTATATCTGTGGAGGTCACTGCTATTTTAAGTAGGTGGCATGTGGCAGAAGAGCATGGTGACATTTGGCACCTTTTGATGGTTTAGTGGACTTCTCTTCAGTTTGGTGCAGTTCTGTTTGTTGGAGTTCTTGAAAACTACTAAGTCTGCTGAATTGTGGATGGGATGTGAAATTCTATTTTCTTAAGATGAGGTGTGATGAGGTTGGAACCCGTCTCAAACATCCTGAAACAATTAACAACAATTTTTTTTTAAGTAAAATGGTGGAAAGGGAAATATAAAGAAAATGGAAACTTTTACTCTAAGAATTTTATATTATAATTCTAGGAACATTCAGGAAGCGCTTTGGGAGCATCACTTCCAAGGCGCTCCCTGAGTGCTTCCCACAAGTGCAGGGAGTGCTTCAAAAACTCTGGGAGTGGGCTCCCAAAAAAACTGGTAGAGATCCACAAGCGTGCTTCTGGAATGCTCCATCTCGGAGCGTGCTTTAGGAGTGAAGCTGAGTGATGGGGGGCACTCCCCCACAGCTTAGGTCTGTATCACTAAGAATCATTATGTTCAACGGATAAAGAGAAATCATAGATAGTAAGATCTTTTATGCTATCCAGATTCCAAACAAGGATTAAATATGGCCAAACCAGATGGAACTCCAAACCTTGATAGCGGGATATGATGTGAAACGGAATGATTTCAGAAGGAATTTGTCATTATGAGGCACACTCCAAACTATATGCAGCACAGCAATCAGTGCTTTTCTATGTTTGACTTCTATGCATCCTGTATAATCTGCAAAAAATTTTGAGTTTCCATTGTAGCCCGTTATTGATGTGGCATGCATTGAGTACTTAGAAATATCTGCATTCAGTAGAGCATAACTGCTAAGCTATGCAATTATTTGTCTGGATATTTAACAAAATGTTTTGTGATTACTGTTTTGGATTGCACATCCATGTTCTGTAAGGAAGATTTTTTAAATATCCAAAAAAAAAAAAGAGGGAAATTTGCTGATGATTTAAAACGTCCATAATAACTTCTATTAAATTATAAGCTCAAGTCCAGTTCTGACTAATTTGAGACTCTTTGGTTATTGCAGTTGGCCCGAAAGATACTGTGGAGGAAGATGTTCTGGAAAGGACATATGATGCAAAAGCTGGAAGAGGACTTCCAGATCTCTGAAGAGATTCATAAGCTTTTGTACGTCTCCATAAGTGAGTTAGGTTGGATATTATGTGCATCTGATAAATGGAAGTGATCAAGTATTTGTAAGATTGCTTCTTTAGAATCAGGGAGCTATATTTCTTGAAGCTTTCCTGCTTGCAAATTAATCATTCATTCTTCTCTAAGATAAAATTATGGTTCTGCAACATTTCTATAGATTATTAATGATAGAACTTTGAAGTCATTATCCAACTTTTTGAAAGAACTGCTATGACAAGATGAAAATCTGATGTATCAATCAGGCTTCAATGGAAAATCCATCTTTGGGGTTTACTTCTAAGTAATTTTGATCTCCACTGTTTGCAAGTTATTACGAGGACCACAGGTTCTAAGCATATTTTCACACCCCTGTTGAAATTTGCTCTAGGTAATTAATTTTTAATTCTTCAAATTTATGTTTGAATCTAGTAGTAAATCAAATGAGAAATGCCTCTCAATGACGGTATATCTATGAAAGCTTCAAATTAAAGTAATAACATCCAAAAATTTGCAAAATGAAAATGCTAGTGAATTTTTCAGGGGTCTGAAAACCTATGTAAACTAATAAAAAATTTTGTTTTGCGATGCCATCCTAGCCTATTGCATGAGGAATTACTCTTCTATTCAAGGAGCAAGGCAAGTAAAATAAAATCCTATACGGTGATATTGTTAACAAAAATGGCTCACAATAAAGACAGGATATGTGGAATATACGATTTTATTATCAACGGTGTCAGTTGGTACAATACATGCACATCCTTTTATTTATGATTCAGGTAGTTGCTCTATTCAATCAACCCCAACCATGAATACTAACATGYTTTTTTAAGCCTAAGTGGTCACTTAATACTTGTGCTGTCAATTACRTATCATTTTTATTATATTAGTACTCCTAATATATTATTGAGTGTTAGTCATTCAAACACCCCCATTTCTCTTTGAAGGTAGACTTCCAATTGATTACCCTAGATGATCTCTCACTCTTAGACTGCCATAACCCTCTTTGTTACGAAGGTAGAATACAATTGAACTCTGTTARSCAGTCAATTAACTAGGAATCCTTCTTGAATATGCTTTRTATGGAGTTTAAGTCACTACATTGTCAATCAAATCAAGTAATCATCACCAAATTTATCATCATAATCTTTGTTATTTGTTTTGTACAATACAGGATAATCTGCCTTTACCTTCTGAAATTCTAATCTTCAAAACTAAAATGTACCTTAGAGATCCTTCGAAATAAATCTGAACAGATCCTGAACAAGACTTGTCGTTCTGTTCTAGACAGGGATGTTATGTTACAAATATGTGGGATATTCAACCCTTTTAAAAACATTCTTCTGTGCCCATTTAATGTTTATATTTGTATGCCAAAAAGATATTTCCGCTATATTTTTTCAAGTCTCTCCTTTCAAGAAGTAAATACCTTATGTCTGCACTTTCAGAAAAACTAAGGTACACTCTGTTTGTGCCTAAAATGTGGGCATCTGAGTTGCAGGTATGTGTTCTCTTGTAAGAGCGTTTTTCTCACAGGTATATACGTTGGTCCAACTTCAAATTGCCTCTGAGTCTGGTCCCTTTTTAAGATCTCAAAGTTCAAATTTTCAAATCTGTAATGCCATAATCTTAAAGAGCTAGGGGATAAATTTGTTGATGCTGCAAAATCTTTCTTGCGAGGAATGATTATGCCTTGTATCCTCAGAAGTTTTCCATCTTTATAACCCTTCATTACTGTTTTGAAATTGTTCTTCACTGAATTGATTTTGATGAAGCCATCTTTGATGATAATTTGATGGCCACCTTGTCTAATTAAAATTAAGGACAATGAATTCTTTTTAAAGGTTGGAACATACCAAACATTGGAAAGTAATACTTTATCAATTCCTAGAAGAGAAAATTGGACTGATCCTTTTCCTTGAGGAGTATGGGTTTTCTCATTTGCAAAATAAATTGGATTGAATTGCATATCATGATATGTCCAAAAATAAATCTTTCTGTAATACATATGTTGAGTAGCCCCTGTATCAAGTATCCAATCGTCTTCATAATAGTTTGTCATCAGCTTGTTGTGGCGACCGAATCTGCAAAATCCAACTTCTGATTAGTTGTCAACACATATTCAAAATCATGCTCTTGATTATCTGCATACTAAGTTGAAGTTGATGTTGATGTTTGTAGCATCGAACAGGGACTTCCACATCGGTTTTGTGTCTAACATGTGGAAGTTGTCCTTAATACCTCTCAAGACCTAGGAGATTCACTTTAATTAAACGATTATTAAAGTAAATGTACTTTTTGTAATTAATGGAGTTTAATTTAAGTCAAATGCCTAAGTATTTGGCATTAATGAGTTAAATTAAATCCTAGCAATTAGATCATAAAGTGAAGGTGAGATCTAATCTCAACCATTGATCACTTTGGAGATCTAGGATTTTGGATTTAGGGTAAACTCAAGATTATAAAAGGAAGCCTAGGTGAGAGGAGACACACACACATTGAGATAAGAAATCTCATTGATTGGGTGGAGAAAGACTTTCATCCAAGTGTGCAGGGCAAGGTCCGAGGAAAGGAGCAAAGGGGCAACAAAGGAAGTAGCAGCTAGCAAGGTCGAAGGACAGATCTTGAGGTGTGTTAGGGTATGCTATTTGTTGTTTTGTATCTTCCTCAGGTGGGCCATTATCTCAGAACGAGAGCCCATATTTTGTATTAATAAAATCAACAAGGCACTGGTTTTCCCTTAGGGTTTTTTCCAGGGGAATTTACAATAGAAAATTATGTGTGCAAATGTGTATGGTTTTTTGTTGTGCTTCCGTTGATTTATTAACTTAGATCGTTAAAACTCAGTTGTGCTTTTATTCAGTAAAATCTACTTAGTAAGTTTATTACAACAAGGGTTTGCTAGGAAGTAAATTGTTGAGTGTTGGGCGTGAAATTTAACATGGTATCAGAGCTGAGACTCTAAGGAGGAACCAAGTGCATAGAGCGTGATTTTTTGCAGCAGTAGGAATTTTGTTTTTTTCCAGGTCCGAGGGTAAAATAGAAAATAAAGGGTAGCAACATAAAAAAAAATTCCTTTCTTTTTTGCAGACAACGAAATTTTTTAAATTTTCCTGCAAGTTGGAGAAAAGAAAGAAAAAAAATGAGCAGCATACAATTGTCGTATAGTCGTCGATGTACAATCGTCCTACAACGTACGACCACACAAGCTGCAGAAAGACCATAGGTGTTGTAGTAGCCACAATGGATGAGGTTGTTGGGTAGAGATGATCTGCGTAGGGCTGCAACTGAGATCTATGCTAGCAGGGAGCAGTGCGGGCCATTGGGTGAAGGAGTTGTAGATTGCAGCTGCTAAGGAGCCATCGACAGAGGTAACAAGCTGCGTACGGTTGGAGAGAGGCGACAGAGCTGGGCATGGAGCTTAAATTGAAGAGAGATCGAGTTGCTGAAGGATGGGTTGAACGACGGTGCTAGGAGCTCAAGTTGCAGAGCCGACAACCTCTAGCAAAGGAGAAGTCGCGACGGGGACTCTCGTAGCCACAAGTGAGGTCGCAACATAGCCAGGGTAGAGGCAAAGGTTGTGGAGAGCGGCAACAGGCAACCATAGCTAGAGGGAAGTCGCATACGACTGCAGGGCAACAACAGACCGCAGGAACCACAAGATAGTCGGGCATACTGCAAGAAGTTCGAGCATCAGTAGAAGGCTGGGAGCAACGGGTCCATGCAATGGGTAGTAGAGTTCGAGCAACAAAAAATTATTTGTTGGGTGTCTCGTCGAGTAGTAGTAGAATTCTAGGTAGTTGTCCAAGTAGCCAACATGGAGATCTCAGATAGGTTTTTCACCTAGAGATCTAGGCTATAGGTGCACATAGGAGCAAAGAAAGACTTTTTCTCATGTTACCGAGTCATCCACTTTGGAGCAAAGACAGACTTTTGCTCAAGTGTTTGAGCCATGAAGGACTATGCCTCAAGGGGATCTTGGATGGGTGAAGAAGTAATTTCATCCAGAGATCGGGGAATGACAAATCTATTGGAGTCAGTGATTCATAGATGGATCATGGAGCAAAGAAAGACTCTTTGCATAAGGAGATATATTCAGTCCAAAGGAGAAGAGAAGTTGATAGATCTGAGTAGCAGATCTGAGCTCCAGGAGTTGGTTGTATTTATTTTTCTCAATGGAAAAAGTACATGACGAGGACACATGAGTTGTTCACCAGTTTGTCAAAGATAGACTTAGATATGCACATGGAGCTTAACACATGGAGTTCGAGTTCTTGGTGTCAAAGAGAGCAAGGTATACAAGTTGCAGGGAAAGCCTGTAGGTGGATCCAAGGGGATCTTGGATCATGGATTGATGTTATTAACAAAGGACAAGGAGTAGGAGGCCTCGAAGGGTGAGTAGAGTTCAAAGACTTCTAGTGTGGGTAGTCAACCTTCAGATGGGAAGAGGGAGTTATCCCCTTCTGGTTTTGTTAGGAGAACTAGTTGGTATGAGCTAACATTGATGGATGCTCGGGAGTAGGAGGAGGCTCCTAGGAGTATAGATAGGGAGAGCAAGCCTCCGAAGAAGTGTCTATACTTCAGTGCACTAATGTGTAGTGTCATCGATTCCAAGACTTTTAGTGTTCAGGGAGCAACTGACCAACAAGGTTTGAGGGATGCTAGTGTGCAGGATGATGTGTGCAACATTGTGTTAGGGTCGGAGGGAGAACCAATTCCAAGTGGCTCTTCGAGAAGTACCTTCCTCACTAAGAGGGAGTGTTGATGTTTATATCATCAAACATGTACTTCCACATTGGTTTTGTGTCTAACATGTGGAAGTCATCCTTAATACCTCTCAAGACTTAGGATATTCACTTTAATTAAGTTTTTATTAAAGTGAATGTACTTTTTGTAATTAATGGAGTTTAATTTAAGTCAAATGCCTAATTATTTGCCATTAATGAGTTAAATTAAATTCTAGCCATTAGATCATAAAGTGAAAGTTAGATCTAATCTCAACCATTGATCACTTTGGAGTTCTAGGGTTTTGGATTTAGGGTAAATTCAAGATTATAAAAGGCAACCTAGGTGAGAGGAGGAGACACACACGCATAGTGAGATAGGAGATCTCATTGATTGGGTGGAGAAGGACTTTAATCCAAGTGTGCATGGGAAGGGTCCAAGGAAAGGAGCAAAGGGGAAACAAAGGAAGTAGCAACCAACAAGATCTAAGTACAGATCTTGAGGTGTGTTAGGCTAGGTTATTTGTTGTTTTGTATCTTCCTCAAGTGGGCCATTATCTTAGGATGGGAGCCCAGATTTTATATTAATAAAATCAACAAGGTACTGGTTTTCCCTTAAGGGTTTTTCCAGGGGTATTTACCTAGAAAATTACGTGTGCAAATGTGTATGGTTTCCTGTTGTGCTTCTGTTGATTTATTTACTTAGATCGTTAAAACTCAACTGTGCTTTTATTCAGTAAAATATGCTTAATAAGTTTATTACAACAAGGGTTTGCTAGGAAGTAAATTGTCGGGTGTTGGGCATGAAATTTAATAGTTGAAGCATGGGACTTATAATGTTGTTTAGAGTTGAAAATTTTCTTATTTTTTGGCAAATTTTCATTATGATCTCTACACCCTTCTATTTGATGCCCATTGTTACGACATCTTTCGCACCTACTTGAGTAATATCTTACCTTTCCCTGACTAATTATTCTTGTTAGGAGGATCTCGAGATCTCATAAAATATTGGTGATTTTGATTTTTCTTCCTCTTCCTTGGTTTCTGCCACGACCACGACCATGATGAGAAGATTGAGTTGAATTGTGCTCTTGGTTTCTTGGATTATTGAATCTTCGTCTTCCTCTAGAAATTTCATCGTATGTACTTCTTTCTCTGGAATTTATCCTTTTCTCGAGTTGGTAAATAGGTCTTCTCTTGATTTCTTCTTCTTACCAAAGGTTTTGTCCTGTTGGACCAATAAGTCAATAAGAGAATCAAAAGTTTGATTCTCCAATTTGCTAGTAATTTGTAAAGTTGATGCGTAAACGTTGGGCCTTTGGCATGTCCATTTCATCAACATGTATCCTTTATAAAATTCAACTTAGTTCTCTGCTCAATATTGTCAAGACCAAATTGTAGATGGCCATGGCTTAGAGACACCTTCGCTCAGTGTGGACAAGCTTCTTGATTCCTTCGTTCATTGAACTTTAAGCAAGTTGCCTTCTTTGAGCTTCCATTTCTGTTGTTGCTCTCCCACAATTCTCCTTGCATCTCCCTACTTCTCTTCACTACAACCTTCATTCTTTTAATGGGATGCCTTTGGAAGGCCAACCATCACACGGTTCGTTTCACCTTCCAATTTTGTGAAAAAGACAAAATGAAATAAAACAAATCATTACTTATTACAACTTTACAAAATATTTTGGGTGAGGATCCAATTTGAATCACACCCTTCCCTTTTGCATGCTTTTGGTCCCCAAAAGCTTCAACTCCCTTCAATCTTCTTCTTCTCCTTTGATCAAGCAAATTGTGGCAAATCTCCAAAAAAGGGTGCATCCGTTGTAGGATGGAAGATAAGAGTTGAATAAGGGTTTCCTTTGGCATAAGCTTGATGCCCATCCCATGGCTAGAGATGACATTTGTTGTTGCAATAGGTTGTTGGACAATCATTTCTCCTTGGGTTGTCGGTGCAAGAAGCTCCTCTTTACCCTTGACCTTGACTCTCCAAGCTTTCTTCTTAGTTGTTCGGTTCTCGGGATGGAGTTCGAGGTGAAGCCTCCAACACTTGGCCTCCCAATGTCCAGTCAATTTGCAGTACTGGCAACAGTTCCTACATGGATTGCTTGGCCTTTTAGAGTGCCAACAATCACTAGCCTTGTGACCCCTTTTCTTGCAATAGAAACAAACTATGTCATACCTCTTATGTTTGTGGTGATGCTTGTCACCTTAGTTGCTTGGTCCCCCAAGAGTTGGAGCAAAAAAAATGGATGGCGGAATCATATTTTTGCTACTCTTTTCCAAGCCTCTAAAAGCATATTTGAGTGGTTTGCTGCACACTCCTTTCCAACTTCCTTTTCCTCCATTGGAATGGATTATTTTTCGATTCCTCTTGCCTCGATGAAGGTGGTTTGAGTTGTACTTGTGTTGGCTTCTTGTCCACTAAATTCTAGGCTTTCATGCTTAGGCCTCTTTTGAGCTACCATGGGAATCGGGAACCCTTGGCCTTCCTTGCCTAGCCCTCAACCCTCATAGCCTATTTGCCTCATAAGCTTGGAACCGATGCCTCTAGTGTACTTTTCAAAGTCACCAAAGGTCTCTTGAGAAAGGGTCTTGAAAGGTGAGTTTACCATGTTTGCCTATGTCATGGTGCTAGCTTTGGAAATGGCAGGAAGGGGCTTGCTTGGTCTCTTAGACAACCGCTTCTAGCTCCTTCAAGGCCTCTTCCTTCGTTGCCAAGTCCTAGTACCATTGAACAATGACTTCTATGAACCTCTCCTCTTGCCAATTATCGAGCTCAATGAATTTCTCCCCCAATTGCAAGAGCTACAATATGCTCCTGTCTAATTCTACACTCATTGTGGTGAAGGAGTCTTGGTGCTTGGAAATATCTTTCTCCAAATCATCCGCTATCTGCCTCCAATACCAACTTTCTTCTTGGATCTACATGTTGAAGTCTCTCAACTCTTCTAGCTTCTCCCTCTTCAAGGCTTTGCCCATGGCGTTGGTTTAAGGTCTCTGAGAAACCTGCTCTGATACCATTTGGTTCGTAAAGGGTAGGCCTATGGCCTGCCTGTTTCATCAACACAGATCCTTTATGAAATTCAACTTATGTCTCTGCTCAATATTGTCAAGACCAAATTGTAGATGGCCATGGCTCAAAGACACCTTCACTTAGTGTGGCAAGCAAGTTTCCTTCTTCGAGCTTCCATTTATGCTATTGTTCTCCCCCAATTCTCCTTGCATCTCCCTACTTCTCTTCTTTACAACCTTCATTCTTCTAATTGGTTGCCTTTGGAAGGACAACCATCACATGTTTCCCCTTCCAATTTAGCCAAAAAGACAAAAAGAAATAAAACAAAACTTTACTTGCTTATTACAAATTTACAAAATATTTTGGGTGAGGTTCCAATTTGGATAAAAAATTCCTAGGAAATGTTGATAAGGAGGCCAACCATTGATCAATATTGAAGTCATAAAACTTTCTTCCACACCTTAAATCCATATTTTATTATTTTATGTCTGTTATTTTTTAATTGAATGATGTACTCTAAAACTTCTCCCCCTTCAACTAACCTTTTGTTTAAGGAGCTTCGTTTGGAGATCAACCCCCCATTTTGACTCAAGTTGAATATCAAACATTTTCTTGAAGGTTTTACATGCATTACAAGCATCAGTGGCATTTTCAATGTGAACAAATATTTCATCAATAACAAAAGACATTTAAAGTGCAAGTGCGTTTTCATCCTTCAATTCGTTAATAAGTCTTGATGAAAGAAGTCATTAATAAAGTACTTCGCTTGACCCTTATCAACGCTTCACACCTCTCTTATTGAGCATTTGGAGTTTTGGTGCAACATTGAAGAGTTGTTATTTAAGTGAGCTTGGAGCTTGTTTGGCAATCCTCTTGGGCTGTTTGCGATGGATTTGGCATCTAAGTTAGGAGGCTACAACCCATCTTCAAACTTGGAGGATCTGTAGACCAAATTCTTGTGCCTATTGATCTTATTCCAAGGTATGTTAAACCTGCCCCTATTTCTTTCTCTCATAAAATTGCAAATCCTGAAATCTGTCTTTTGTTGCTTCAACCTTCTACTAGTTTTCATATTAAGATAAGGTTTGCATATTTGAATTTGCGGATTTGTTTCCATTTAAATTTTACCATGGCCCCAAGAGTCAAAGACCCTACATGGATCCATGTTGATCTTATTGATGAAGAGATGTTTTGCATTCATAGGTTGAAAGTTGAAACAACACTTGGCTAGTATAAGAGGTCATTTTTCTTCATGCAAGGCACCATTAGAGGAGATTGGACATATTAGATTGGAGTTGCAAAATCAAATTGAGAAATTTGAAGAAGACAAGGCTAGGCAAAAAGAGAGCAATTCTAAAATAGTGAGGAAGAATCAACTTGCCACAATGAGGGCTTTTGGATCCCTAGCAAATCCTAGTGTTGATTTTGAAGGCTCTTCCTCTATCCCTTCTAACAATTTTGGGACCCCTTTCATTACGTTCCTCCCCCTCATGAAATCCATCCTAAAAAGAAGAATACCACTCAAATTTATTTTATGCCTTCCCTGACCTCTGCCAGTGTGAATGCCTCTTAACCAAGTCAAACTTACCCCACCTTAGATAACCATTGGAAGACGCAATACAAATACGTTTCTTTTGAATACATAGCTAGATGGTGGTATGATGCAAATATCCCCTTCAATGTTGCCCACTCACCTTATTACCATCCTATGTGGGATTCCATTATTGTTGTCGGAAAGGGCTTTAAAGTCCCTAGGATGCATGACTAGAGGGGATCTGTTTTGCAAAAACTTTTGTCCATAGATGAATACTTGAAGGGCTTTAAAGAGTCACGGGTCAAAACGAGATGTACCATCTTATTAGATGGATGGAGTGATGGAAAGAACCGTGTTTTTGAAATCATTTGATGCATTTGAGAAGCTGAAAGATGAAAACTTGTTATTTTAGCTTTTGGATGAGATTTTTATGTCAGTGGGGGAGACAAATGTTGTTCATATCATCACAAATAATGCATCTAACTATGTTCTTGCTTAAGATGTTGGAGAATAAATACAAAACCATATTATGGACCCCATGTTCTACACATTGCATAGACCTCATGCTTGAGGATATAGACAAATAGGATTGGATCAAGAACATTGTAGAGCATGGTAAAAGCACTATAAAATACGTCTACAACCACTCATAGGCATTGAGCCTAGTGATGAAAAACACCAAGGGTAGGGACCTTGTAACTCACTTCCTCACTGCCTCACGTTGCAATCTCTCCTAACCCAAGCATAAAACTTGAAAAAAACGTTTTCAAGTGATGAATAGAATGGATCTCATTGGGCCCACAAACAATATGGAAAATACACCAAAAATAATGTTTTTGAGAACACATTTTGGAAGAAAGTAGTAGAGGTGAAAATTGGCAAGCCCCTTGTTAAAGTGTTGTAGTTACTGTATTGGTAAAAATTGGCCATGGGTTACATTTATGAGGTTATGGATCAAGCTAAGGAGCAGATAAAGGAAACATGCAAGGATAGAGTAGCTAAGTACATGCCTCTTCGGGAGATCATTGATAACAAATGGAACACTCAACTCCATCGCCCTATACATCTCTGTTAACATTACAAATCTTTGTCAAGGCATTCTCCAAAATCTTGTTGAAAGCTTTCGTTGTCCCATTGTTCGAGGATGATATGGTGTACTCTTTTGGTGATAAACTCCAAATTCCTCAGTCATAGCCTAGATGGTACTATTAATAAAATGTGTGCCTTGGTCACTCATCAAAATACTGGGACATCCAAATCTTGTAATCACTTGCTCAAATAAGAAGTGCGTTGTTGTCTCTACGCTGCAATCCTTGACTGATACTGGTTATGTCCATCTGGTTAAATACTTTGTCGCAGTAATGATGTATCTTGCTCTTGACCTTCTTGCTGGTGGATTAATAGGTCCTACAAAGTCTATTGCCCACTTGTCAAATACCTGAAGAGTTACTTGGGGTCTTAGGGGCATCTAATCCCTCTTGTTGGGTTTGCCAACTCTCTGAAAGACATCACAATTCTGACAATATTCTTTTGCATTGTTATGAATTGTTGGCCACCATAAACCTGCACGCAATACCTTTTGCACAATAGCCTTTCCTGCATAGTGTCCTCCAACTACACCTTCATGAGATTTTGCTAGAAAAATGGGTCGTTCATGCTCCCTCGCACATCTTCTCAATATGTTGTCTACTCCCAGCTTGTATAAATGAACTTCAATCAATTGATAGTATGCAACTCTAACTACCATGTTTTTCTTCTGCGCGATACTAAAATCCTTTGGCGCAACTCTTGTGCTCAAGAATTCAATGATATCGACAAAGTACTCATTGACTATCTATACTGAAAATAAATGCGCATCAGGGAAGTTGTCTTCTAAGTTAGTTGGTTCTTCTCCATTGGTTATCCTTGATAAGTGATCCGGTCCTGCGTTCAGTTTCCCTAGTTTAACTATTACTTCAAAATAAAACTCTGAAACAATTATAGCCATCTACAGATCCTCCCCCCAATTCTGGTTTGTTGACTAAATATCTATGGGAAGAATGATCTGTAAGCATTTAAAGTGCTTGCCCAATAATGAGTGTCTGAATTTCTGCAATGAATACACCATGGCTAGACCTTCTCTTTTTGTTGTGTTGTAATTTTGTTCCGAGTCTAATAACTTCCTGCTTGCAAAGGCTATAGGGTGATCTAGGTCACCTGCTCTTGGCTGTGCCAAAATTGCTCCAAGTGCTATTGTTGATGCATCTACTTGCACATAGTTGAAATTAATGCAGCTGCAAGAGCCATTATTCGGAGGATGGAAAAGACCCTAGCTGTGGACTAGGGCCCCCAGTACACTCCTGGGGTTTCTTGGTATGAGACCAAGCAGTGAGAGCCATGGCAAAAGACCCTAGCGATGACCCCCAGTATATAACTGGGGTTCTTGGTCTTGGACCAAGCAGTAAGTCCCTAGATGTGTCTAGGGCCCCTGTGTTGATTTTTCAATAAGCTAGATTAAGCATGAAGTTCATTCCAATTTTAGCATTTAACCATAACCATAAATGTTG
>JZKD02S1674918.1:541004-556382 GCA_000966675.3 Picea glauca
ATATAGCTGCAATCATCAACACCCTGGATGTGGTACCAATGAATCCTTTCCCGGTGCTTGGATTGATCCTTGGATATGTTCCTTGGTGGTTGATATAAGTCCCTAGATGTGTCTAGGGCCCCTGGCTGTGTTCCAGGGAATCCTTGCTCAATGTCTAGATTGATCCTTGGATGTTTTCCTTGGTGGTTGATATAAGTCCCTAGATGTGTCTAGGGCCCCTGGCTATGTTCCAGGGAATCCTTACTCAATGCATGTGTTGATCATTGGTCTTGTACCTTGGTGGATAAGACCCTAGATGTGTTCTAGGGCCCCTAGATGTGTTATGGGGAAACCTAGTTCTTGACCAGGTAGATCTTGGTGTAATACCAAGATGTCTTGATGCGTGATCCTCTTCCTCTCTCCCAGGATGGTCCATAAGACCTAAGAGTGTTTATGCAGATAGACATGACCACATTGTTGATGTACCCCCTTAGGCAATGATGATAAAGTTTATAGGTCACTATGAGACTCATGTGAACATGTTTTTCCATTATGGAACCCCCCTTGACTTTATCTTAACATGTACCCCCTTGTTGTTTTGCTTTCCCTCTTGGTTTATGTGATTGGGTTTTTATTTTATGTGACTAGGGTTTATTTTATCTGATTAGGGTTTTTATGTAATTAAGGTTTTAATTAAATATTAATTGACATATTAATTGATATTTATATTAATTAAATATAATCCTAATTACCCTAACCCCTCTCCCTAGCTATAAATTAGACCCTACCCTATTGCATTTTATACTTACACTCACTCTCTCATCTCCCTCTTGCTACGACTACCTCAGTGACACTTCTCCCTCTTTTGGTGCAACCTCCTTTTGTTTATCAGTTTCAATTTTTGAGTTTCTGTGTTGGGTGGAAGTTCCCCTTTAAGGGTCTGTTGATATGCGACTGTTGGGAGGTGTCTCTCTTGTTGTTGGACCTGCCTCTCTTGTTGTCGGACCTGCCCTCCTACAACCAAACCTATTCCAGTGGGTGTTGTTCCCCCTTTAGGGCCACATCTCTGTGTGTGAATGTTGTGGGCCCCTTTTTGGGCTATCTCATTTGTTGTGTGGGCTTCCCTTCAATTGTTGCTTGGAGTACTGAGATCCCTGTAGGGATTTCTCAATTTGTTGTCCATTTTTTATGAGTAAGGGTGTTTGATGTCTGCTGGTGGAGAGTTTGCCTACCTGTCCAGGTCTCATTCTTGTACCTAATCACTATTTATTGGAGGGTTTTCTGCTGTGATTATTTGTTATTAAGACTGTGGTATTCTTGTTGTGTCTTTGGGGTTTCCTTCTTTGGAAAAACTATCCCACAGTTCTCTTTGACAGAGATCAAACCTTAGAGGTTTGATCCATGAACCTAAACTAAGTCTAAGCATATTTACAGAGGCATACATCCACACATTTGATAGGTACATCTATCATTGATTCAAGAGGTAAGCTAAAAGTTAATTTTTTATACTCAGAAATTTTATTTGCTTCAGATATGTTTGTATGTCTTCTTCTTCATGCTAATCTAGTGAACAGAAAAATTTTAAAGCATTTTTTTTTTTCATTTTTCCCTAATTCTAACACACATGAAATGTTTTTTCCCAATCTGGAAACACTAAAATAGGTGTTGTCATCATCTTCTCCTTCAAAGTATCCAATCCTTGCTAACAATCCTCATTCCACTAAAATTTGGTGTCCTTTTTCAACAAAATTTCCATCAACGTGGTAATTTGCGCATACCCCTTGATAAACTTCCTATAGTACCGTGTATGTCCAAGTGTGGCTCTTAACTGGTGCACTGAATTTGGTGGTGGTAAGTTCAAAATTACATCAATCTTAGCAAGGTCAGCCAGTAAATCATGTCTACATACCACATGTCCTAACAATATCCCAAAAGGTGCGTTGAAAATACATTTCTTAATGTTGAATGAGATCTGACATTGCCTACACTTGTCCAACATTAGTCTTAGTACTTCTACATGATCTTTCAATAGACTAAAAACAATCCAGTCATCCAAATATACTTCTAAGAACTTATGTATGAAATCCTTAAAAGCAGCTACTACCACCCCTGAAAAGATATTTGGTGTATTCTTCAGTCCAAAGGGCATAAATGTATACTGATAGGATCCCCATTCTGTAGCAAATGCAATCTTATGCCTATCCTCTGGAGCTATTTTAATTTGATGATAACCTGAGAATCCATCTGTGAAGGAATATGCTCCTTGGCCTCCCACATTCTCTAAAATCACATCTATAAAAGGGTTAGGGAAAGGATCATGTAAGCAAGCATCATTCAATTTCCTTAGATCTAGACAAATTCTTATTACCCCTTGTTTCTTTTCCTGGACTAGCATGGGACTGATCCATTCAGATTCTTCCATTGGCTCTATGATACCAGATTCTAACATTCTATCAAGTTATGCTTTTACTTTTTGCTTATAAACTGGATTCAGCTTGTAAGGTATCTGTCTGACTGGTCTAGCATCTGGTTTTAGGGGTATCTTCATCTCTCCCAACTCACATGTTATTCCTTTCATCTTTGTAAAGGTTGTTGGAAATAGGTTATTGTATTTGCGCAATAATTTTGTTATCCTCTCTAGTGTCTCCTCATCCTAGTAGTCTCCGATACTTGTCATTTTAGGGTTTTCTTCTGTCCCAATGTTGACTTTCTTGACCTTAATTGGTCCAACAAATGCCCTCTTATTCCAATGATGGACCTACCACCTCTCTTTCCCCTTCAATCTATGTTATCTAGATGTTGCGTGGATCCTCTTCTTCTGGTGTTTCCTCTGTGACATGATAACAAGAGAGTAAGTCCTTGATTGTTTGTCTGTTCTGCTTTTGATATTCTATTATAACTTCCACCTCAGGTTCCTCAAAAAATATTATTCCATGTATCAGCTTCAAGGTTGAACCGATCATAGGGTTCTCATGCTCAAATGGGAAAGTTATGATAGAATTATGTTGTAACATTGTCCATTCTGTAGTTCCTCTGTGCAGTTCTTGTTCGGTGTACCAGTTCCCTGGTATCCCTTCCAATGTATAAATACAGTAATGAGGCCATTCTTCTGGTTGTGTTAGCCTCCACCGAGTTATGCATTTCTCTATGTGCTCAACTGGTCTTCCTCGCGCATCATATTTCTGCAATGTATTGTTCCCCTGTTTTGCGCCAATTCTAATGAGCAGTAACCTTTTATACCGATACGAGTATTAAATTGTTCCCTTGTGCACGCCCCACCATCTTGCTGGCGTTTCCTTTAGTGCAATTTCCAGGGATAACAACCTATGATTTTCCAAGACTTCTTCTTCATAGTTTGTCAAAAATTCTTCTGGGTCATTCAAACCATGAAAAGTGGGAAGTTCCCTTACCTCTGTATAGACCCACCTTACTGCGCACTCTATTCTTGTGCACCTCCTTGTGGAAACTTCATGTAGCCTCTGCTGCTAGTTTTCCAGACCTGTATCTGAGTTTGAGGCACACAACGTAATGCTTCTCCAGCTAATTACCCCATCTGTAGTTGGGTTGACATAGTCTTCTTCTCGCGCGGTAGTCCTATATAACTGATTTATTTCTTCCAAGTCCAAACATGTCACCTCTACATACCTTTCTCCTCATGAGGGGTCCAATGGTGCAATTACTTTGTACTCGCCTGATTCAAAGATCATTTTCCGTGAATTCAGATTGATCACGGTCTGGTTATCGAATGTCCAGTCTAATCCTAGTAATGTTGGCTAGCGTATCATGCCATCTACTATTTCTATAACTTCGAAATCTGTTATAGTGTGCACTGCATCCAAGTCTACTGTCACACTTTTTAGTCTTCCAATTGGTAATATTCTATGTTGATTTGTCAATTTCAACTTAATGGGTGAATACCCTAATGTGGGTTCCCCCATACACTGCCATGTCTTCTTAGGTAAGACATTCACTTCAAAGCCTAAATCAAGTATGACATCCCCCATATTGAAATCCCCAATGTTGGCATTTAACCCGAATTCCCTACTTGTTCGTCTTCTCATATGGAGATGATTCATTGTATTATGTTATAACTTTCCCTCCTACTTTTGTGTTGCATCTCTCTAGCAAGTTTTGTAAGAGCTTAATGGATGATGGATCATTCAATAGCTTTACACATGACTGCAGAAAAGTCTTTAGGTTACTTACTTGCTCTGAAGGTTGTCCTTTGCTGGTGTGATCTATTGAAGGTGGCACCTCGTACATTGGTCGATCATGATTTCGTTGCGCGGTTGATGTAGATGCAATGTTCTCTTCTAGAATCTCCTTTCTAACCTCCTTAAACGTCTCATTTTCTTTATGCACATCAAAATTCTTTTGTGGTGCAGTGTTCTTTACCCACTGGTGTTGAGCTAGTTCATGTTTCGTTGCATTGGCTCCCATCTTGGCGCCTCCTCGAGTAATGATGTGGATGTTCTTCCCATCATCCATGGCTTATGTAGAAATCCATTGTACGTTCTGATTGTTCTGGTTCCTTTTTTCTTTTATTTTTCCCAATAATGTCGGACAATCTTTTGTCTCGTGGTCTGTCGCGCGACAATACATATATGTCGCAAGTGGAAGTGAACAGTCTCTTGCATAATGTCCTGGTTTTTGACAATTATGGTAGACTATTGGCCCTCTGCCTTGCCCAAATCCTCCGCTGCCTCGTCCTCCACCCGTGAATCCACCTCTATCTCCACGTGGTGCATTATGCTGGGGTATCTGGTTATACTACTCGTTATTATACTGCGGTTTCACATTGTTGTATTGTGGTTGCAGGATATTGAATTGTGGTTGCACATTATTGAATTGCGGTGTGGCTTGCCCTGTCATCATATCTGCTTGCACCTTGTAGGTGTCTGAAGTTCTCTCTCTCATCAATTCCAGCGTTCTACAATCCTTGTCATCGTGACCCACTGATTTACAAAAATTGCAGTAAGAAATTTTTGGCACTATCTTTTACTTGCATCATGGGACAATGATATGGATCATGCCCGTGTGTTTTACAAATTTCACACCACGGTCCTCCTATAGGCAAGGGGTTTGGCACCCCTGCTGCCAAGTACTGTGCAAAGGTTGGACATTCATTCTTATGGTGTCCTTTTGTCCTGCATAACGTGCACCCAACAACTTCTCTCTTCTCCTTCCACTTATTCTGGTTCAATTGAAATGTCAGGTTCTTCAGATCCTCTTTCATCTCTTCTATCGTTGGATATGTTTGTTGATACTGGCTTTCTTCCAACTACTGGGCTGCTTGGAGAGCCTCTGCCTGAGTTTGGAACTTTTGTTGTCTCAAAGGATACTTCAAGTGTGGTAATAATGAGTTCACAAATAACTGCCTATGTTGCATGCCTGTAATAGAATACTTGAACTTACCTTTTAGACGTTTAAACCTTTGATCAATCTCCCAGACAGACTCACCTGGTTTCTGCCTGATCTCAATCATTTCGTTCATATACTGGTCTTGTGAACTTGGCTTCTGAAATTCATTTACCAGCATCTTTTTTACCTCCGCGAGAGTCTTTAGTTCTCCTTGTTCATTGTTTACATCAAGGCTCATGTACCATGGATTCACTAGACTGGTACATGATCCTTGATGTAAACAATCAACAAGGAGATCCAAAGATTGTCGCGGAGGTAAAAATGATGCAATATAGCAATATTTTCACCCGACCATAGGCACAAAGGCCACCCCCAAGCACCTTAACCTTGACAGACAAAATAATTATGGTAGCAGACCAATATCCAACCAAAGCTAGCACACCTTTCTCCAAGGGTAGCGCACCAAACAAGAATAACCAGAAACCACACAGAAAGTCCAAACCATAACCAAGAGAAAGTCCAACCAAAATCCAAAATCCCAGTTGCAACTGCACTCCCTCTCCAAACATGCACGCCACTAGTCTTTTGAAGTTGTGAGTGTAAGAGTGACAAATGAGCTCTAGCGCCCTCTTATTTATAGTGCTCTTTGTCACCTGTCCAAGCCGACTTCTTCTTTTAGAGGTTAACACTTAAAGATTACTTCTTTTATAGAGTTGACATGTCTTCTAGGGTTTTTACAGATATGTTTAGGGTTTCTCTTGTTTCATGGAATATTCTAGCCTGGTCAAAGGTTACACTTAGAGGTTAATACCTCCCGCAGCTACCATAATATCAGCACTCCCTCCTAGATAGGGAGGTATTAAAGGCAATGGTCTTGAGCACAAATAGACCATTCAACCAGTAGCATCATCATATCCACACAAGCTATCTCATGATCAACTCACGAGCAACATCATCTAATAGCACCAAATTCATCATCTCTCGAAGCCATACTCCATCTGAGTAATCATGCATGATGTTGAATAAGTCACTCACTCCACAGAGTGATACAATAACCATTCTTCTAATCCGGACATATGTCCTTGAAGAATAATTGTTCCAACAGATGCTGGAAGCCACGCCATGGGCTACACAAACTATTTTTCTAATACAGACATATGTCCTAGAAGAATGATTGTCCTAGACCATTTTCTACAGGGAGAATGTCTGTCCACCAACAATCTTTCAACCTGGACCATACTTTGTAGGAAGGATGTCTGTCCACCAGCACTCTGTCCTACCTGGACCAACACACTGACTATCCCTCTAGTTGGCAATCAACTCCAACACTACTGGTAGTCTCCATGGAACTCAGATAGTAGCACATTGTTGCTATAATTCCATTCAATAGAGCACAACTGTGTCTATTCATAGTAGTATACAACTACTATCCAGTGGTACACAACCACTCCTAGTAGCACACCGTTACTAACTAGTAACACACAGTCACTACCAATGGATCACATCAACCATAGTAGCATACAACTATTGTCCAGAGACATACAGTCTCCACAACAATCATATCATCTGATATCAACCTGCATAACAATATCATGATACAAATTGAGTCATTTGGGTCATTCTTCCACTCATATTTGTGAGATCTGGAAGAGCATCTTCCCTCAGAAAGTAAAACATCAGCCATGGGCTATCTGGACTATTCTTCCCAAGCATAGAAGACTAATTTTCACTGATTTCTGAGCCTGTACCATTCACCTAACTGGGCCATTCCTACGACACTAATCATAGTGCAACCTGGAGAGAATGAGTNCGAGTGCAACAAACTTTTGTTTCCTGCTAGCCCGTGACATTGTGGCAAAGCTCAAACTGAAACATATCCAAGTAGCACTTCTTCTATCATCTGCACTCCTTGCCCAATCCATGCAGTTGTATATCATAACTCAAACGTCCCACAAGGAAAATATCTAGTTGAGTATTCTCCAAATACATTAACGAGCCAATCAATTGTTGATACAGAGGCGGGTCTATTGGATCAGAGTCTCTCAACTTCTTCATATATGTCATCATGACAGTTTTCCATGGATTTGCAATCCATCATCCCGGACTTCTGAAGAACCATTTCAATATAATCCCTCTATCATAGGAAGTTTTCACCATGCTTCCGTTGTACATGAAAGGCTTTGCACCAAGTTTGCTTGAATCCATACACGGTCTTCTTCCATCTACATACACGGGTCTCTTTCTGGTATACTTCAAAACCTTGAGGTTGTTGTACACACACTTCTTCTTCAATTAATCTATTGAGAAGGACAATCTTTACATTTATCCGATGTAAACTCCAACCCATGGATACTGCAGGAGATATAATGGCTCAGGTAGAGATATGTCTGGTTACTGGAACAAGCTATCATCATAGTCTTCTCCCACCTTTTGGGAGAACCTTCTAACCCTGAGTCTTTCCTTGTATCTATCAATGCTCAAGTATTTTTCACAATTGCTCACATACATTGTTCTTCATCACAACTTCCTTCCATTCCTTCTGCTTCACTCCTAGTGGATTCAAACTGGTTCAATTGGTTGTTCTGACTTTTTCTTTCTTTCTTGGAATTTCCATGTTTTTCTTCAATGTTGGAATCCACATAATTTTCTATAGATTAGATGCCCTTCTTTCCTAAAGGCTCCAACCTTCGGTGATAGGAACGTAAATGTAGATGGACAACCAAGGATATTCAAGGCTTCTTTTCGAAGAAGACATCTTCTAGAGTCAAGATGAACATGTGCTACTTATCATGGTTGCTACTTCTAATGAAGAACATGGACATATACTTCATGGTATTCACAGATTCTTCAATGGATCATATCGTTGGGGATTAGCTCCCTCCTAATCCCAAATTCATGCTTGAATGAGCAATATGCATGCTCTTCTTTTGGAATTTTGTGATCAACTCCCTCCATCTAAGAGAGTCCATGCTTCCGCCTGTTGCATCTTTGTTTGCTTTCTGCAAAGTTTCACAAGCTTGTTTTGGTTTCCTTTTGATTCTCGACTTCCCTCGACTCTGAATCCTATGAGTCTCTTTACGTTTGTTTCTATCTGTTCGGATTGTTTCCCATCTAGCAGTTGTGTCATCCTTATAAACTTCTTCTATGACAGCTTCTGCAAGGATTATTCATCACAAGGGTACCTACCCAGAACGAGAGCAAACAAGAAATATCTATCTAGAGGAGATGTTAGTTCAATTTGCGAACAAGTACAGTAAGCATCTATATCAATAGTATTCATATGCAGTCGAGTATTCATTACACCTACCAATAATAGAATTTTTCAAAGATTGTTTTCACAATTTGTAATGTAGCAATTATCACCCTTGATATACATAAATTTGAAGCTTAACAATTTAATCAAACCTGGAACCTGAAGCCTCAACTGCTATGGAGGGTGCGCTTGTTCCTTTGAATGCACTGAATCCAAGATTACAGCTTGGACAAGGTCTCTAATACCTTTTCATGTAAACACACTCATGTTTTGCTAGATGATATAACTTGGATAGCATATACAAGTGCATACCTTTGAAATCTTGTAGCATTGTCCAATCTGAAACTAGATACCATCTTGACAAGAAGAGATTAGAAACTCAATCACAAGATTCAATGATTAGAACAAGCTAGAAACTTTAAAATTTCAACTTTGACTACAAAATCAATTTGACTAGAAGTCAACCTTTGACTTTGACTTTGACCTAAGGTTCAAACCTAACGTTTTTGCTAGCTTAGAGTACCAAGAGGTGCGCTAGGCTAGGGCGCACTAGGATCTCAAGGAATTAGGTCAAATTCTTCATCATAAGTGCTCAAACACAAGGGTTGGGGTTTGTTGTAGTTACATAATCAAAAAACCTAGTTGCAGCTGTCACTGGTGCCATAACGAGCTTAACAAATAACTTCCCAATCTATCTTCCAATGGTTAGACTGTTTGAAGATAGTGTGGGCCCTTAATTTGTTAGAAATAAAGGGATGTGCTCAGTTTTCCATAGACAATATAGCAATTTTGTCACCCAACCATAGGCACAAAGGCCACCCCCGAGCACCTTAACCTTGACAGACAGAATAATTCTGGTAGCAAACCAATAGCCAACCAAGGGTAGCGCACCTTTCTCCAAGGGTAGCGCACCAAGAAAGAATAACCAAAAACCAAGCAAAAAGTCCAAACCATAACCAAGAGAAAGTCCAACCAAAATCCAAAATCACCACTAATCTTATGTAGTTGTGAGAGAAGAGTGGCAAATGAGCTCTAACACCCTCTTATTTATAGTGCTCTTTGTCACTTGTCCAAGCCGACTTCTTCTTTTAGAGGTTAACACTTAAAGATTAATTATGTTATTGAGACGACATGTCTTCTAGGGTTTTTACACATCTGTTTAGGGTTTCTCTTGCTTCACGGAATATTCTAGTCTCGTCAAAAGTTACACTTAGAGGTTAATACCTCCCGCAACTACCATGATATCAACAAAAGGTTACTGCACATTAGATTTGGCGCAGAACATGGGAACAATACATTGCAGAAATATGATGGGCGAGGAAGACCAACTGAGCACATAGAGAAATGCATAACTTAGTGGAGGCTAACACCACAAGAAGAATGGCATCATTACTTTATTCATACATTGGAAGGGATACCAGGGAACTGGTACACCGAACAGGAACTGCGCATAGGCACTACAAAATGGACAATGTTACAACAGAATTTTGTGATAGCTTTCTCATTTGAGCATGAGAGCCCTATGATCGATTCAGCCCCGAAGTTGATACAAGGAATAATATTTTTTGAGGAACCTGAGGTGGAAGTTATAACAGAATATCAATCGTAGAACAGACAGTTAGTCAAGGACTTACTCTCTTGTTATCATGCCGCACACGAAACACTAGAAGAAGAGGATCCGCGCAACATCCAAATAACAAAGATTGAAGGGGAAAGAGAGGTGGAAGGTCCATCATTGGAATTAGAGGCATTTGTTGCACCAATTAAGGTAAAGAAAATCAACATTGGGACAAAGGAAAACACTAAAATGGCAAGTATTGGAGACTACTGGGATGAAGAGACACTAGAGAGGGCAACAAAATTACTGCGCGAATACAGTGACATGTTTCCAACAACCTTTACAGAGATGAAAGGTATAGCAGGTGAGCTGGGAGAGATGAATATACCCCTAAAACCATATGCTAGACCAGTCAGACAGATACCTTGTAGGCTGAATCCAATTTATAAGAAAAATGTGAAAGAAAAACTTGATAGAATGTTAGAAGCCGATATCTTAGAGCCAGTGAAAGAATCTGAATGGATCAGTCCCATGGTGGTCCGAGAAAAGAAACAAGGGGGAATAAGAATTTGTGTAGATATAAGGAAATTGAATGATGCTTGCTTACATGATCATTTCCCTACCCCTTTTACAGATGAGGTTTTAGAGAATGTGGGAAGCCATGAAGCATATTCCTTCATAGATGGATTCTCAAGTTACCATCACATTAAAATAGCTCCAGAGGATATGGATGCCATTTATAAAACCTGGTAGTTAGCGCCGCAGACTATCAATTGATTGCAGGTCATTTATACAAGTTGGGAGTAGACAACATATTGAGAAGGTGTGTGTTGGAGAATGAATGAACCATTGTTCTAGCAGAAGCTTATGAAGGTATAGATGGAGGACACTATGCAAGAAAGGCTACCGTGCATAAGGTATTGCACACAGGTTTATGGTGGCCAACAGTTCATAAGGATGCAAAAGAATATTGTCAGAACTGTGATGTATGTCAGAGAGTTGGCAAACCCAACAGGAGAGATGAGATGCCCCTAAGGCCCCGAGTAACTCTTCAAGTATTTAAGAAGTGGGCAATAGACTTTGTAGGACCTATTAATCCACCAGCAAGAATGTCAGGAGCAAGATACATCATTACTGCGATAGAGTATTTAAATAGATGGGCATAAGCAACACCAGTCAAGGATTGCAACGCAGAGCCAACAATGCACTTCTTATTTGAGCAGGTGATTACAAGATTCAAATGTCCCAGGATTTTGATGAGTGACCAAGGCACACATTTTATTAATAGTACCATCCATGCTATGACTGAGGAATTGGAAGTCTATCACCAAAAGAGTACAACATACCATCCTCGTGCCAATGGGACAGTAGAAGCTTTCAACAAGATTTTGGAGAATGCCTTGCCAAAGATTTGTAATCTTAACATAGATGATTGAGATTCAAAAATACCAGCAGTATTATGGGCATACAAGACTACATGTAAGAAGTCGACAAGACAGACACCATTCAGATTGGTGTATGGACAAGAAGCAGTAGTTCTATTAGAATTTTTGGTACTAAGTCTGCCCGTTGCAACAATCACGAATATGACAGAAAGAGGCACAGTACAAGAAAGGTTAAAGTCGACTTATGGAACTTGAAGAAGACATAATTCTGGTAGGATTCCACCAAGAGGTGCAAAAGGCAAGGGACAAAGCCTGGCATGACAGACACATAAAGAAGAAGATCTTTAAGGAGGGAGATCTAGTTCTCCTCTATGACAACAAATATTTGCAACATCCAGGTAATCTCAGAGTGCATTGGCTAGGGCCATATGAAGTGAAGTATGTCACAAATGGAGGATCCGTGCAGCTAAAGGACTTGAAAAGAAAATAAATGCAGGGTCTAGTGAATGGTAGTCGGCTGAAACTGTATAGGGATAGTCGACCGACTAACTCTCAGTAGTTACAATGCAATGAGGAAGCCTTGTGTATAGTGTACTATAGTGGAAGTTAGGAAAGAAAATGTACAAAAAGACATAAAAAGAAGAAATACAAACAGAGTAGGAAGTTGGTTGAATGGCAGAAAACTAGAAAAAGTAGCGCGCAACAAATAAAGAAACTAGCGCGACAAGAAGTAAATTTACTGTGCGTCGGATAACAGTGACAGAATGAAAACACGGTGCGTCGAGGAAGAATCACAACAAAAATTTGCAACGCACTAGAAAAGGGGACAATGGTCGGAAAAGAAAAATCGGTCATCAAAAAAATAAGGCTTGAACCGAGCATTTATGAAATTTAAGGAAGTGTGTCGAAGAAGCTTTAGAACATTTATGACAGTAAAGAAAGAGTCCTCGAGAATATTTACAACATTTATGAGAACACTTATATACCTGGAAAGCGTTCCACACAACCCTCATTGTGAATTTGAGCATACGCAGAGCTAGGGAGCACAAAAACGAGCAACAAGCAGGTGATTCTGAAGACGTTAGCAAGTGGATTTCAGCAGCAGTGGGAAGATTTACGTAGGATGGCACCACCAAAATTCAGAGCACTGAGCAAAGCGGCAAGAAAACTTGAAGCAACACCAGGTCGCCGCAGGAACCTGTATGGGAAGAACACATTCATAGACTGTCGGAGGGAGTGGTCGATGTCGACGCCATTCCTTCACCACAGGAAGAACCAGTGAGCGCGTTTATTGTGGAGGAGTAGGAGCAAGCTCCTGCGATAGTAAGGATGGATATTGATCCATAGAGCAGTGCGGGGGAACAAAACCCTTTGATGTCAGAAACCCTGAGGCAACAACCCAGGGTCGAAGTAGCCCACCAAACTAATGGAACCGATAGTGAGAGAACAAAATATGAGGAGCCAGGGTCACAAGTAATAGTAGGGTCCACACAGTAAGAAGAGGTACAAATTGAGGATATAACAGGATAGTCGAAGTCTAGCGTGGAAGAAGGGGAATAAAAGGCTAGGCCATCCAACGATCCCCCAAAGAAGAAAGGGAAACAACCCATTCAAAGATCCTCACACAAGCATCCCGAGGTATCCATAGTATTACCGTGCATTCCAGAGGGGGTGTAGGCCACTGCAAGATTTTCGGGCTGTGTCCACAGACTGAGATATGCAGACCATGATGTGTCTGACACTAAAAAATTCCCAGAATTCGTGCAACATGTTTACATGGAAAGCCTAGGCACAGGGCCACTAGGAGATCTAGCGTTTCAACCAAAGCAATGGATAGCATGGTTGTTCAACACAGGGATAATGAATTTGCTCGAGATTCCCCACTTCAGTAGGGGGAAATATGTCAACAACTGCGTCAAGCAGTTACTCGCAGTTCTCCATGGGGGATTTTTGTGGATGGATAGGCCGATGTCCATCGATGTGGAGCTAATTGCATTTATCAGATGGCGAGAAGCCCGCGCAATACCTAGACGATAAAAACAAAAGAGAAGACACTTGCAAAGGAAATGAAAAAGACCTACATGATAGAAAGAGGGTCACGAGGAATAATCATTAAGAGGATCAGTGAACCAGGCACCAAGATGGCAACAAAATTAATGTCATGCAGACTCCTGAAATGTTGCAAGGAGGAGGTACCTGCAGGAGTCGTAGCAACAACAATGCAATGCGCAAAAGGCACCATGTTAAGATAGGCTCCTTACTTGCTAAATCTATTCCTGGACGACTACAAAGATGGGTAGTACTTGGGGACCAAATTCCACTACTCATGGTTGATAGTACTGATAGCGCTGATAGAATGGGGGGAACCTACCTATTCGCACTTTTGTGACAGTGGGAAAATGTCACGCAATGCAGTGTACTACCTTAGGGAACACTTTAGACCCTAAGATGAAAAGCCGAAATGCCAGCCTCTTCGCAAGGTACCTCAATGAAATGAAGGAAAAGATAACTAGTAGCTGGAGGATAACTCCGGAGGTGGTCGCGCAGTACCGGGGGATAGCCAAGTTCAAGGCCACGAGACGCAATATGTGGATCCAGGCGCCCAGGGATCCAAAGGGAGAGTGGTTGCAACTTCGATACTGCGTCAACGCAGAAGAAGTAGATTGGGCCATCAAGGACTGGGAGGATGACTGGAAAGTCCCAGTTATAACCAAAGAGCTACCCCGGGACAAGGAAGTTGAAGTCGGTCCTTCGCACACATCTGCAAGAGACATAAGAACGACAACGCAAGGCACTAAAGTAACATGAGGAAACACAACAACAAAGAAACTACCTTAGAAGAAGAAGCCAGGTCCTAAGCTAGCGACACAGAAAAAGGGCAACACACTAAATACGAATGGGAAGATAGGTAAGAAGGGCAATGTCCTCGCGCAGGAAGAACAAGCGGGGGGGACACGACAAAACAAGAAAGTCCAGCGACGATAGTCCCAAAATATGTAGGACCACCCAAAAGGATGATCATACAAACAGGGGGGGCGCCTAAGAAAGACAAGGCACATAAGAATATCCTAGAATACACAATTACCCAGGATGACGCAAAGTTGGTAGCATAGTGTTCAGGACTGCACAGCTGAAGAATATGAGGAGGTTGAGAACCAAAGGGAAAGAATTATGCAGGAATTGACGGAGGTTAGACAGGGCCTGGAACGACTACAAGCAACATAGAGACAAGATAAAGGAAAGGGACCAATGCAACGATCGATAGAGGAAGAGGACAGAACTGCGCATGATGATGAAGAAACAATACAAATCATAGTGCAAGGAAGTCCAAATTTCAGCATTACACAGGACATGCTACAAATAGAGGAGGAAATAATGCAGAATTCGTTGAAATACTTGGAACAATCGGAGTTGGTTTTAGCAAAAATGCCAACGAAATCATTGTACAGTTTGTGATTCAACGTCACACGGGAGGTACAGTCACAGGCCAGGGATAATGCGACAGAACTGGAAGTCACCAAGGATGTTAAGGAGATGCTATAGTTGACAATAGAGCAGGTCAATATGGAGAAGCAGGAAGAGAAGTAGTGCGCAGATAACCTCGAAAATAAATTGCAGGAAGTCTTCAAAACGATTCTAGACAACGCGTAGGCGGCAAAGAGCAGCGCAGAAGAACATATACAAATCATTGCGCAGACAATCGAGGGGTATCCGTAGGAGATAGAGGAACTAAAGGAAAAACTTACACCTACAATCCCACCTAAAGTCACAACCGAGAGAGAACAACGGGCAACTCTACAAACAAGTATGATTGCAAGGGAAGCCAAGGAAGTCGCAGAACT
>JZKD02S1674918.1:570668-590975 GCA_000966675.3 Picea glauca
TATATATATATTTTAATGGGAACTTTCTATAACAATACTTTATATAACCTATAAAATTATAAGTTGTGGATATTTGAAACACCACACTTTCAACTATGTCAATTTGAAAATATTAAAATATTGTTATTTTTATTTTTATTTTTTTCTCTATTAAAATAAAAACTAATATGGTTTACTTTCAAAACAAATACTAATATACTAATATGGTTTACTTTCAAAACAAATAATAATAAATTATAATATCGATTTACCAAAAAATATTATTATAATCAACTTACAAGTCACTATCCACATAATCCATCCATCAACCTAATACTCAATATAGATCGACCAAACAAACTACCTGCAATAACTTTTAAAACATGTCATACATCATCTAGAAACTTAGCTTAAATACAATGTCAAATGTGGGACATTTTTATATAGCAAAAACATGTCATATATTATCTAGAAACCTAACTTAAATACAATGTCCAATGTTGGCTCCGAAGGAGGGAGGGATGTCGACATGGATTTTTTTAGCAAGAGATGTGGACATTGATGTAACCTAAAGAAGAGTTTAGGTTGTGACTCCATAGTCGTTTAGGTGTGGGTGCATCTCCATCTATCTAATATTGTCATAATTGTACTTTTAGCTTTATTGAAATTTGATTCCCGACATCATATCTGCCCTATCTGCAAACCATATCTGCCTGACAAACCATCCTTTTGTGAAATTTCATTACTGACATCAAAAATATTATGACACAATGTCTAATGACAAAAGCTTATCTAATATAAAAATATCGTTTCTAATTTTATATATAAGTGGTGTTTTGAACTTTGGTATGGAAGATAAAAAAAGTAACAACGATAATCATTTAAAATATTAAAAATCTTTGTTATATATATGAAAATCTAAATAAATTGTAATGATTAAAATAAATGGTAAAAATAATTAAATATTATATATATGAAAATAAATTATGATGATTAAAATAAATGGCAAAAATAATTAAATATATGATGATAAAAATATATAATTACACTTTATAGTTTTTTTTTTTTTTTTCTATGTAGTTGTAGGTTTTTAAGGTTGTTGAGCTTTCATCTGTTCTTCGACAGTCATTCTACGAAAAATTAATTGTATTTTAGATGTCAGTTTTATCAAAATTTGTTGAATTAGTTTTTTAAATTGGTTTTCAAGAAGTAGTTTGAGTTGTTAAGTTACAATTTGATGAATTTAGATAAAAATGTATTTAAAATAAATGTGATAAATGAAAAATTTTGTGAATAATTGTTTTTAAGGTGTTTAATAAATATGGAATTATGTTAATTGAATATTGTTGGTATGATGATCATAAGTAAACTCTCATCATTTAGTATTAATGATGCACTTGTTTACAAGATAAATTTATCCCCTCTAGGATATTTTCTTGGTTTTTTACCTTGTTCCAGGTAGGTTATTGTAAATTCCATGGAGGTTAACATGGAGGAGTGATTGGGAAGATTGCTTGGAAATCGTGGTTTTTTTACCTAGCTGTGGCTTCCTCGCAGAGGTTGATCAGGGCCGACCATGGCCGCCCCAGGGGGCGGGGAGCCAAGTGCCCCTCCCTCACACAACAATGCATTTTGCAAGCTCCTGATCGTCCATGGCAAGAAACCTTCGACCGCGACACCACCTAGCTTTATAAAACGTTTAAAAACGATACCTGAAATCGACTTGCCTCCGGACCAACCAATGAGAGTTGTAGTCTCCCTAGCGGAACGTGGGTTGGTTGGACAGTTCATGGGGCTCTAGCCCTCCACCAAAACTACAGACAACTGGATACAAAGGAACTGGAGACCATTAATACAGAATAGTGTTACATGTTATGTGGTGGGCAGAGATTATTACATTTTCGAATTTATCTTAGAAGTAGACTGTGATTTGATATTCAGGAACGGGCCCTATTTCATGGGTCCCCAAGGTCTCTACTTGAATCGTTGGCACCCGAGCTTTGATCCGGAATCAGAGGTCCCCAAGGAAGTCCAGGTGTGGGTTAGGCTTCCAAACCTTCCAATCCACTGCTGGAACAGCTCCTCGCTCCAGGCAATCGGTAACGGCCTTGGAAACTACATAGATAAGGCGGATCCAAAAGATCAGTACTCCTATACTCGTATCTGTGTGGAGGTGAACCTAGAGGTAGGGCTCCCAGAGGCAATCAAGCTGAAGGTAGGAGAGTGGCAGCACTTCCAAAAACTCAACTACGAACAATTACCGTTTAAATGCAGGGGATGTCATGAGTACGGTCATTTTCAGAGAAACTGCCCCAAAGAACCTTGCATGGCTAAAGACACAAATGATGGATGGCAACAGGTGGGGAGAGCAAGAGCCCACACAAAGACAAAAGGTCCAAGATCAGAGAAGACGGCCCTGGCACACCAAGCAGACCTTGGATCCAACAAAGACACAAGGAACAGTGGTATGTAAACTGATTCAGAAAGGATAAATGAAACTATAGAAGTGGCGATGCAGCCAAGTCCTGCAGGGGAGCCAGAACAGCAGAGATCAAACCCGGAACTAGTGGAAACCTCATCGCAAGAGAAGGAAAAAGACCAAGCTCAAGACCCCAAAGAGCCAGGGAAATCTCTAGCGATGGAGGAAGGCGAGATCTCCACAGGAAGCAGCAGTGAGGAAGATAGCAACAACGAACTCACTCCAAAAAAACCAAAAAGAGAAAGGAAATCCAAAATAGCGGAGCGAGAAAAAGAGACTTACAAGGATGTCCTAAATGGATCGCAACTAACCATCAAACAGTTGATCAATGTCAGGAAAACTAGGAAGAAGTCCAAGGCCTTCCAAGGAGGCCACAACTCCCCCTCAGGTAATCAATGAAATTTGTTTCTTGGAATTGCAGAGGTTTCGGAAGTACGACCAAGGAAGAGGCACTAAAAGACATTATCAAAACCTCCAATGCTGAGATCTTGTTGATCCAAGAAACCAAGATGGAAGGACAAGACTTCCTCAGGAAAAGCCAAAACAAGATGGAACATCAGTAGCAGTATAGAAGAAAGTGCCAGAGGTGCTTCAGGCGGCCTTGGCACGATATGGAACTCCAAAAAGTACAATCTACTCGTGCATGAAACGCGCAAACACTGGATCTTCACCAGCCTGCTTCACTTGGAAACAGGGAGACAGGTAAGCCTCTTTAACCTCTATGTACCCGTCCTCCTAGAAGACAAAAAATCTTGATGGGAGACCTTAAGGGATTTCCTACATCAAAATGCTCTGGACAACATCATCCTCGGGGGGGACCTGAATCTAACCCTCTCGGCGAATGAGAAAAAAGGAGGCTCAATAGTTCAAGACCAAGCACGGGAATGGGTAGAGGATCTAATGTATACCTAGGAGTTGGAGGATATAAAGCTAGTGAAAGGGAAATACACCTGGTCAAATAAGAGGGTGGGGCCAGGGCATATTGCAGCTAGACTGGACAGATTCCTAGTCCAAATCTCCTTCCTCGTCTTGGGACTTAACCCCGATTTTGCTATTCTCCTGCACAGTGTGCCAGACCACAAGCCAATCTCTCTAAGCTTGACTGCTGACAACAATCTGGGTCCAATCCCCTTTCGCTTCAATCCAAGGTGGATCCAAGAGAAAAGCTACCCCACCTTGGTAGCCAAAATCTGGAATGGTACAGTAAAAGATTCCCCCTTCTTCGTTTGGGAAGAAAAGCTCAGAAGGTTAAAAAAAACTTTAAAAGCCTGGGCCAAAACCCTTCCAAACCCCATTTCAGAGCAACAAGAAGCACAAAGGCAATTAGAAGCTCTTCAGCTCGAAATGGAAGATGCAGATCCTTCAAAGGAAAACTTGCAGCAGGAGGCAAAACTGCAAAAAATTTGGCACCAAGCATGCAGAGAAGAGGAAAAACATTGGCAACAAAAGTCGAGGTGTCTTTGGCTCGAAGCAGGGGATAAGAATACCAACTTCTTTCACAAGCAAGCGGAGGTCTGGAAGCAGTTCAAATCGGTAACGGAAATCCATACTCAGGACCAGAACATAACGGACTTTGAGGGCATCAAAGAGGCAACGATGCAAGCCTTCGAATCCCTCTACACAGAGCCCCACCAAGATGCAAGCGATCCAGCCTCCTACCCTTTGGCATTGATACAGGTAAGTGTTCATGAAGATGTTAACATTAAGTTAGCCAGGGAAATAGATCAGCAAGAAATCAAAGAGGCTCTAGATCAAATGCACCCGGACAAAGCCCCAGGACCAGATGGATTCACGGCCAGATTTTATCAGCATAGTTGGAACACCATCATGGCAGGCCTTGCTAAACTCATCAAGAAATCCCAATCCTGCGCTAGAATCGGAGGAGGAACAAACTCATCCTTCTTAGCGCTGATCCCGAAGGAAAAAGGAGCGTCCAGCTTTGAAAGGTTTCGGCCTATCTCCCTCTGCAATACCAGCTGTAAAATCATCACCAAAATCATTGCGAACAGACTTAAAAATGTTCTCCCTGCTATCATTCCGGAAAATCAAGGGGGTTTCATTAAAGGAAGGCACATAATGGACAATATCATCTTGGTCCAAGAGGCCCTCCACTCAAGTCTCCGCCGGAAAGACAAAGGTATGATAGTCAAACTCGATTTAGCAAATGCGTTCGACGGGGTAAGGCACACTTTTCTGTTCCAAGTGATGGAGAGATTTGGTTTTGCCCCCTCCTTCATTAACTGGATCAAAGCTTGTATCTCCGGGCCCTGGATAGCACCATTGGTAAATGGACGAGCGACAAAGTTCTTCCAAGCAACCAGAGGACTCTGACAAGGTTGCCCCCTTTCCCCCCTCCTCTACGCTCTCCAAGTTGTTGTCCTTAGCCTCCAGCTAGAGTATGGGCGAAGGCAGCTCAATCTCTCCGGACTTCGAATTGCAAAAGGGGTAAAGGACATTAACCATGCCCAATTTGCAGATGATACATTGCTTCTGGGAGGCGCAAGCCCAGCAAAAACTAAGAAGTTTAAGAAGGAGCTAGACATCTACACAGACATCTCAGGCAACGTGATCAGCTCGGCCAAGAGTAAAATCTATGGGTGGAACATTAATCCAAGAGAAATGCATGAACTCTCAAGAATCCCTGGAATAGAAGGAAGCACCAGCTGGGAAGAGTTTAAATATTTGGGAGTCCCTATCATTAAAGCCACTCCAAAAGCTACACACTGGAATAACATGATAGAGAGAATTAAAAACAGAATCCATTCCTGGGGAGCCAACTGGCTGAACATAGCAGGCAAACTAGTTCTCGTAAAAGCAGTGCTAACAAGCATTCCAATATATCAAAGCGCAATCCTGTTAGCGCCCAGATTTGTAATACAGAAAATAGAAGCAATGATCAGGCAATTTCTATGGGAAAGAGGAAAGCAAATGGGAAGGAAACTGCACCTTATCAATTGGGGGAAAATCTCAAAACCCTTCCTAGAAGGGGGACTCTAGTTAAAGGACCTTCAAATGCAAAACCTGGCTCTTGGGGCAAAAATTTTATGGAAAATAATCACAGGGAAATCCAATTGGAGCAAACGATCTCTCTGGAAAAAATACTTTCGAGGGCCTAGGAAAACATGTCTAGGGAATCCAACTAAGCTAGGAAAGGGATCTCCAATCATCAACCTTTGTCAGAAGGTGTTGTCGGCTTTCCTCTCGCAAATCACTTGGGTACCAGGAAATGGGAAAAATATCAACATCTGGGAGGACTCGGTCCTAGGCGAACCAGCACTCTCAACAAGGCAAGAGCTAAGGCACCTAAAAGACTGGATGCAGATCAACAATCTTCACAACCTATGGGACATCTCGACATGGAGAAATGATGAAAGTATCTCTTTGTTCGGGTGGGAAATTGCAAATCTACCCCAAGATCTGGAAGAAGAGTGGAGCAGCTTAAAGGTATTACTGCAAGGGAAAACCCCCCTCTGTGAGAAACAGAAAGACAAGATAGGTTGGGGTAGAGTAGGGCCTTATACTACAGCTATGGGTTACTCCCATTTCGTCTCAGTTCCCCAAGTTCTTCCAGACCCTGCAATATGGAAGGCAATTTGGACAGTGAAATCCCTCCTGAAAATTGATATGTTTGTTTGGACAATGGCTCAAAAGGGTGTACTCTCAGGAGAAAATCTTAGGAAAAGAGGGTGGGCAGGGCCCACTAAATGCCATCTCTGCCGTCAGGAAGAGGAAACGACCAACCACTTGTTGTTGGCCTTCCCCTTTGCTAGTGAGGTTTGGCAGCTAGCTCTTGGTCTAGGAGCTTTGACCCCTATCCTCCCGCAGGAAATCCAGCCTTTTCTCTCAAACTGGCAGGCTCTTTGCCTGTTTAGGACAGCCAATCAAGGTCACCTCTCAGCGCTCTAGAGAGCATTTCCAAAGTTCATCCTTTGGAAGATCTGGCGGGAAAGGAATAACCACCTTTTCAGAGAAGAGAAGAGAACCCCAACCCAGGTAGCTGTTAAAATTATCGCCCTTTTTAGTGAGAGTGTGCCTTACTTTATAAAGGCTTCAAACTTGAGGCCCCTTGGCCAAGAAGAAGAGGGATGGATTCATCATCTTGGCCTCCAAAATGTTTCACCAAGGGGTCCTTCAATCTCCACAACCTGTAGTTGGGAGCTCAAAATGGATAAGAGTAAACTGGAAGAGTGGAAAAACTCTTTGAACTCCAACATTCTTTCCTTTGATGGAGCGTCAAAAGGTAATCTGGGAGAGGCAGGGGGAGGAGGGATAATAAGCAATCCCAGTGGAAATATCACCCTCAGGTATGCCTGGGGATTAGGCATCGAGTCCAATAACAAAGCAGAAGCCCTTGCCCTCTGGCAAGGACTCAGCCAAGCTGTATCCCTAAATATTCAAGATTTGATTGTGATTGGAGACTCGAGGCTTATAATCCAAGCCTTAAATCAGAACACCGGAGTAGCTAATGGGCAACTTCAGTACGTCATAGACAAAATCAATATACTCTGGAGACATTTCCACTCTATCCAAATGTTCCACGTCCTGAGAGGGAACAATGCCCAGGCGGATGAAGAAGCCAACGTGGGAGCCCGTTTGGAGAAAGGTTGTTTGCGACTCAACGGAGTATCAGTTGAAAAGAGTATCCCGTAAAGTCTCCAAAACGGTTTGACAACTCAAGTGGATAGAGGACAAGATGGAGGAGCAGAGGATAAGACAACCATATCTCAGATAGATCGCACGACCTTCAGAAATGAGGGAGAACGTCATCATTGGGCCGGTGAATAAAATCCCTCAGCCCATACCTCCGATCAACAAATCTTGCAGCACAAGGACGGGGAGGTGTTATTTAATTCAGACAGAAGTGAAGGCTTGCGACAAAGGAAGAGGGACTTCATGCAGGGAGGCCAAGACGAGGCAACATAGGGCGAAGACCAGGGCGCTGTGGAGGGTCAGCAGAGTTGCAAGCAGAGGAACACGATGGCGTCAAGCTCGGGATCCAAACCAACCATGGAGGAATGAATAACAGCGCTGGAGGAGGAAGTGGAGAAGCTGCGAAGCCTCATGGTCAACTTGGACGATTTCTTGCAGAGCCTTGATAGCGAGGCAGGGAGGTGAATGGAGGTGCTAGAGAATGATATTCTCTTCACAAGATCTGGACTGAGCAAAGAGCTTTGGAAGCTGAGGAAGGAAATGGAAAATCCAAAGCAAGACCACAAAGCAAGAGTGAGGAGCCTGGAGCAACAAATGGAGCAGCTAAACAAGGAATGGAAAGAAGAAAGAGAGCAGACCAAGGGAAATGGCAAGGAGTAACCAGAAAGCACTTCCAAAAGCAATAAATATTTCTATTGGCATTTTGTAACAGCCATCCAAGGCATCTAAGTATTGTTAGCAGTTAGGAGTTGTAGTCGCTTTAGTAAAGTTACTCTCTGTACTCCTGATCTCAGGACTATGTTACTCTTGTAACCCTGCAATCTATGTAAATGCACCAATGGCTTGCCGTTGTTTTTAATACAAATCCCATTAACCATTTTTGTCAGAAAAAAATAAAAATGGAATTATGTTTTATTAACAAAATTTATTGGTATATCGTTAATTTAATTAAGTTTAATAACTATATAATTTTATTGAAGTTTTAAGTAATGAAATTTTTTTAATTTCGATTATTTTTAAATAATTAAAATGGTAAAATTATATTATTTTACTAGATCGTTAAAAAAATAATTCGATGATCTTTTGAGTTTAGTACAAAGATCTTAAATATCCAATTTACTCAAAGAACTAAACATCGTCCCATCACATGTGCATTGCACTGGCCCACTACCAAAACACTTACAAACAAAAAACGGTTAGTATTCATTTATACTATTATATAAGATATGAATAGATGAACATAATGATTAATTTCACATACGACAAAGTGCACCAAATGTACAAGGAAAAGGAAGAGATTAAGACTATGACTCTAGTGCATATAAGCCTAAAGTTGCAAAAGCAAGTTTGTACCAAAATTTTATGGATATAGGTAGGTCCATCCTTGTTTAGGGAGACTATGATTGAAAGAGGGATGCGTCCAGGGCTGTAGTACCCCACTCTGCTACACTTCCTCTATTCTTGAAAATTGCAAAATTCATGTTATATTATTCTTTTCAAACTATTGCAAAAGATCAATGATTGTCAATTAAAAACCTAGTTGTTGAATCATACAATCAAAGATGGAATACATCCCTTTCAAATCATCGTTTTTGTTTTTCATGATACATTGTTTCTACAAGGTTTCATATAAAATGTTGCCATGGACAATATCTTTGTTATCACAAGAATTTTGTGATGGTCGACTTTAGGGAGAGTGAAGATGCAATTGAAAGAATAAACCTGGATTCTCGAGTAACTTTGAAATGAAGATGTGTTTGACATTAATGTTATCTGTGTGAATGAGTTGTAGCTTTACACCACTGACATCTCGATGAATTTGTTATCATTGACAGACAATAGGTTGGAGCAGAACTTTGAGGATAGGTAGAATCCAGGAGTGGTCATTTATCAAGTCCAGAGTTGTGAGTGTTCCATGTGAATGTACGACTTCTTTGACCCAATTGATGATAATGTCCATTTTATCCCCATTAAGTTGGAGGATAAATTCAAATATTTTGATTACCTTTGTAAAAATGTTTGTTATGGTTTGTTCCATTGTAATAGTGGTTTAGAATAAGCTTCTTCTTCCATACGATGATTTAGGATTTATGGAAGTGAAAGATAGAAAGATTGTTGCTATTATATATAAGTGATTCTTTCACACCCTTCTCTCCCTCACATTTCAATTTTATAGGCTAAATCCTAAAATCTTCATGGTGTCTTCATACACAATGTTTATCGAGGCTTGAAATGTGTTCCATGTATTTAGTTTGAAAAAAAAAAACAAGAGCACTAGCCATAGTTGTGGTTTGTACAAAGTAAATCAATGCAGGTGGCATATTTAGGACGAAGGATAAACATCGTAAAAAATGACCCCAATATTATGTGGTATCTAGTAGATCATAAGTTCAAAGTAGACATGTAGCATCACCTTATAAGTGCCATGTGTCATAACATCGACGCCACACATGGAGTTTGACTGTACAAGTTGCCAACACTATTGTGTATAACTACATTATTGTGTATAATGCTTACCAACATTATACATACAACTCTTTAATGTAAACTAATAAGTTTTATTGAGATTATTTAAAAATAGATAAATAAATAAAGAGTTTTACTAAATAATGATGATTGTGTTGTGTAGATTTATTACCAAAACAAAACAAAAAGGAAGTATTATTGAAGAATAGATAAATCTTATATTTCAATTAGTGTACTCTTGGAAAATATATATATATATTTTATAAAATTGCAAGCATATAGAAATACAAAATCTAGATAAATATAGTTGTGATTAGACAAATTTGCAAATATTTTTTTATTAAAAAATTAGAGCTCTGCAATTTATTTGATTTGAGTCCTTTGGATAGTCATTAATGACTTGTCAGCTACCACTTGAGAGATTATGCCTTTTAGTAAATCCATTCCCGACAAAGTTTTCCAAGTATGATATATGGATATGCATATTATTGTTTAGTCCACCTTCCCATTGAGCTAACACATATAATGAATATGTTGTTCAATCATATTCATTGTATGTGTTGGCGAACAACATATTCATTATATGTGTTGGCTCAATGGGAACGTGGACTAAACAAAAATATATTATTAATCCTTGCCCTCCCCAAGTGCCATACTAATTGGCTTGTCATTTTTTTTAATTAGTTTGGGAAAATATCAATCAAAGCAAATGGGAACGTGGACTAAACAATAATATATTATTAATCCTTGCCCTCCCTGAACAAGTGCCATACTAATTGGCTTGTCATTTTTTTAATTAGTTTGGGCAGATATCAATCAAAGCAAATGATCTTTTATACATGGTCAATTTTAGTAAGTTTAAACTTATGTGTTCATTTCATTATGTTCACTAATCAAATACTTTTTCATGTTGTTTCAAATGTTGAGTTGTATTTTTCATGAAGTCTTTTTTAGTTAGAAATAACAAAATTTAATTTATGTTAGAATTTTGAAGTTAAGTATTGTTTTTTTTACTTTGTCATTAATCAACCTTTCATTATTTTATGGGCTATTTTATTCCATGATTTAGGTTTAATATTATAAATTATCATGAATAATAAAAAAACAACGTAATTTTCAATTTAATACACTTGATATATATTGAAAATATTGTAATGAATCAAATGCTTGAAATCTCATATCAACTTTGACTTCCAACTATCGTGCTTGGACCACCTTTCCATTGTTGCCATTACTATAATACCTTCTTCAATTGTTGGATAATTAAACGTGACTTCATTGTTCGCCGAAGCAACCTTGCTACTACAATCCTACAACAAGATTGGAGGGAGCAACATGAAAATCATTATTAACATCTTTCAGCCACCTTCCTCGATTGTTGGACAATTGAAGGTTGATTCATTGTTTTCTGGAGCATCTTCATCAAATCTCTCAAGGTAAGCTTTTTGAGCGGCTAAATACCATGATTTTCCATCATGTAAATTTTAAATTTAGATAATATGAGTTTAGTCTAAAAACATACCTTCAAGTTGCCAAGTTTTTCCCATGGCCTTTGTGTAAGCAACCCCAGTTTGTATGCCATCTGTTGGATTTTCAAATTCTTTAGCAAATTTTTGTTGCAAGTATGTTGGTCTCTTCTAGGTGGTCAACACAATTGCATTATTTTTTTTTTTGTTTTTTTTGTTTTATTTTTTTTTATGCAAATTTGTGTTCAAGCCATGAGCACTAGCTATGTCATCTCTTCCACCATAATATATCCTCTACATATATGCCATTGGTATTTGTATATTCGTAATGGTACAAAAATGCCATATTTTTTAAAATCTAGTGCTACAAGTCACAAAGCTCACCAGAGCTTCAAGTTCAAATTTTGGCAAAGGTCAAAGCTCTCCTTAAAATTCTTGAAACATGATATTAAATTTACTTTTCTAATGTAAAAATCCCTACAATGAAGGCCAACATCAAACATTAGGGCATATATTTTCCTAGATGTTGTATATCGGTTAATAACTTAACATGAAATAAGCCACTCCTTGTCTGTAGAAGTTGAAATCAAATTGTAGGCCCAACCATGCATCCACACCCCCGATATCTCTAATTCTAAAAAACTTAGGTAAGCATACTCACCAAGATGCCAAAATTGAGCCCAATAATTATACTCATAGTTATTCCAGGGGTTGTTATTCAATTGACAATAGTTTCCTTGGCAATGCTCCATAAGGCATTGGACTCTGCCTAAAATGATATGTTGCTATTGTTGGTGGCCAAATTTGGTGAGAAATCCTCCCTAGTCTCATTATTTGTATTTTGGATGGGGGAACTATAGAGCTGCCCTTCTTCCATACTCAAAGACTATATGTAGAGTAAATCGGCTTGTCAACTTAGGGGTGACAAGTGTCGGGGGGATCCTTTTTTATCCTGGAGGAAAAGAAAAATTATTTTTTTAATAGGGACTAGGTATCACCACAAACACCTGAGGTAAAGAAGTTGGTAGTGTTTCAAGGATTACACTTATTAAAGTCCTAAGGGGTAAATAACACATCATTTATTGGAGATCCATCTACTTCTACAATAATCTACTCCTCAAAACATCAAACTAAATTGATTGATTCAAAGAACTCTAGAACTAGAAAGAAACTTTGAATTCATCTATTTCTTTGAGGTTCTAAGAGCCCATAATGTCGAGGTTGATCACCTTGCCAATGTCGAGGTGTAATTAAATGAGGGGTTAATAAGAATTAGAAGTGGGGGGGCATTTTTCATGCCCATCCCATGATATTAATGTACATTAACTTAGTAATGGAAGCATTACACAAGTGTATAAAATGTAAGCTTGGAAGGACATGTAGTTATGGCATTCAATCTCACCCACAACTCAATGCTTAGGTTGGAAATGCTTTGGAATATGAGGATTGTTTCCTTCTAGATATTTCATATGTGTGGTTTAATTCCTATTGGTCGATGGTTCTAGTTTGTATCTTTTCAATCCCATTGGTTTTGGTCTTGGAGTGGCTCTAGCATGGTTATGGAGTAGTCCGAGAGTGTTTTTATGGTTTTGGAGTTTTTAAGTGATCTTCCATCCCTCTCGACTCTCGTCTAATGTTTCTCAAGGTAGGTACCAATGGTGTTGAAAAGGGGGAGAGTGTTTTTGAGTGGAGGAAGGCTTCTTGGGTCAGGTGGTCTCTTTTGTTCACTTGTTTTTTCTCCTAGTGGCAGTTTCCATGGCTCAATGTAGAAACACGTGGTGTGTGGTGTGTGATTTTGATAAGGTTAAGAGGCATATGTGATAATGTGAATGGGGAATCTTAGAGGTGCAAAAAGGGGTGGTTAAGTTGACCCTCTAATGGAGTCGCTGACATGAAATGTGGGAAGAGACTTTATTGTTGGAGGCTCAAGAGAGGGATAGGTATGTGATCAAGACTAAGGTTTAGCTTCGAAAATTACAAGAAATGGAGAAGGAGCTCAAAACCCTCATTCTAACTTTGGAGCATATGTACTAGGAGTTAGATGTGAAGCTAGGGTTAGTAGTTTCTTTGGTTGATCGTATTGACATTTTTTTAAACCTCCCCCCATAAGTGACTCAACCCTTTCCCTCTTCAATCGTTGGTGTGGGGGACAATTTGAACTTGGATGGAATCTCATGAATCGACGAGGAGTAGAAGTTTTGGACAACAATATAAACATATCACCCGGTGCTCCAATCATGCTTGGTCAAGCATTGGGAAGAATTTGTTGAAGAGCTTTGGGTTGTAGAGGGGGCCCTTCATGGGCTAGCATTATAGTCCTTTCTTTGTGTGATATGCATTGTAGAGTCTTGTTAATTTATGGACAATTTATTAGGTAGTACACCTACCATGTGAGTCAATTAAAAATTTGGTTAGGTAGTTATTAGGTTCTTTGGATATTGGACTCGATCATTTTCAACTCATGCTATGACCTTTCTCTTTTATGCTTGTATTACAATGTCGATCGGTTAGGCCATGACTTTTTCTAATAAAAATTAACCTTGATTGTTTAAAAAAGCCTTTCTTGTAGACTCTTTTTTTTTCCAACAAGAAAATTTCTCAATTATATATATATAATTTGTGCTCTCAACAAGAGAAAATACAATCACATCTAAGATGATAAGTATGATGAACTTTCTCCATTGGCAGTCTTTCAACCAGCATGGGGAAAAAGTTCATGATAGTAGACTCAAAACCCTCTACACTACTACATTAAATAATAATGCAATAGGGACACTTAAAATCATTGGATGATCTATATCTGTTTAATTTTTATATCCATCCAATTTTTATTAGACTGTCTATTTCCATCTAATTTATAGCTAGAATAGGATGAATTCTAAAGCCCTTATAGAAATGAGTTGCAAACATGGAGCTATACAAGAATGTGTTGGTAATCAAACCAAGGCGATACCAATTATACTAAATTCCTCACACTTTCTACAACTAATATTGTTTAAATTCTAATAACTAGTTTTCATATGAAGGGCTTATGGGTATTCCTTAAGGCTTGTAGAATTGCCTACATGGGGAAAATGAGTCATAAGAGGAATAAAAAACAACTCTTGCAAGCGTGTTTGGAACGTGACCTTCCTCTTAGTGGAACAAAGGTGTGACTAGGGTGATGGCAGAGGAGAGACATGATTGTGGATTCAATTGCTTAAGACTTGCAATGAATGAGCAATGTGCATGGATCCACACTGACACCTTTGCTCCATATTAGTTGACGTTCACATGTTTATATATCATATTTAACTAAACCTTTAAGGCATTGAGGTGTTATTCTTGTATTCAAGGAGGTGAAGTTCTTGGAAAAATAAGCTAACATGCATTACATTAAAATCTCTCTCTTCAAACTCATTGTCAAAGGGCCTATGTTGCCCGCCCAAGGCTTTTGTAAGGTTAGATTTTAATTTATTTCCCTACAATAACATCCCCCTGCCTCTCATCCTCCATGTATTTGCACTTACTTGTCGCCCATCCTTTATGCATCTTCTCCACATCCCCTCTCCCTAGCCCTCGTCCTCCTTTTATCATTTTGATGAAGTCTCCTCTTGCGTCTTTTAGAGCTTCATCTATACACATGCATCCATTCATTATGGTGTTTACATGTTGGTTATATAAGGAAGTCATAACACATCCATTCATTTCGATGTGAAATTTGTAGTTTGCTAAGCAAGTTGTACAATGTTGATATGTAGCATTGCCATATGCTCGTTTACGCTATGCATGCCATAAACTTGCAGCTAGACATGTTCTATCATACAATAATGCACTTGCTCGAATCATTTGACCAACAGAATGGGGCTTACACTCACTTTGCCTGTATTTTTGTTACTTCTTGCTTGAAATCATTTGGGTAGTAAGAATTAGTAGTTTCATTTGTCCTTAAAAATGATCCATTACATAAGTGGTTTTGGCTTGTTAATGTGAGGTGGGTTTGAATTTAGCCAACTTAGAATTTTAGGAATTTAGGTTCCAAAGATATATATTCCTTCTCTTTTGCAAGTGTTATGTTTGCAGGGTTATTGTACATACATTTTGTGGACATGGCTTTGATTCAACTATCTTATTGTACATGCATTTTGTGAACATGACTCTGATTCAACTATCTAGACATAGCATCCTTATGATATTGATTAGAATTGATAACATTGATAAAATAATAATGATATTAACTTATTAGCCACTCTTTTGTTTTCTATGAATTTCCTTGGATTTTGAATTAATTCAAAATCCAAGGAAACTCATAGAAAAGAGTAACTCATGAGATGAAGCAAACAACGCACCCAAAAGGGATGCTAAAATAGGATTTACTACTCTATTTGGATTTGGACTTACTTCCATGATAGTAACCCAAGTTTCACAAAGAGTTTTTAATGGATTAATTCTTGGTGCATTTGGTTAAATGACTTTCGATTTTTCCAATCTATTTCAATGTTTTCTATAATAAATAAGCTTTATCATCTACTCTTATATTGTAATTTCATATTTATCTATTTAACATTTAAAAAAATCAAATTGAAATTGTAGAATAGAAAAAATATTAGTAAAATAACATTCATTTACAATATATGGTAAATAATTTTTATCATCTATTCTTATACGGTAATTTCCTATTTATTCACTTAACATTTAAAAAAAAAATTAAAATTTTAAAATATAAAAAATATTAGTAAAATAAAATTAATTGATCATATACACCCAATGAATATTTAAGAAAAAAATCAATTTGAAATTGTAGAATAAAAAAAATATTAGTAAAATATCATTCATTTACAATATATAGTAAATAATCTTTATCATCTACTCTTATAAGGTAATTTCCTATTTATCCACTTAAAAAAAATTGAAATTTTAAAATAGAAAAAATATTAGTAAAATAAAATTAATTGATCATATATTGTAAGATACACACAATGAATATTTAAGAAATTCTAGTCTTTTAGTTTTAGATATGAAAGTGAAATTGTTGTGGGCCATCTTCTAAAAAGTTAGTGATTGTATTGCATATTTCTGAAATAACAAAGAAATTAATTGATTTTAAAGTAAAGCAAATTATATATATATATATATATATATAATTTTTTACCAAAAAATAATGATATATATGATTTTTTAAGCAAAATTATAAATTTAAGTAAAATTATAAATTTAATGAAAAATTATAAATTTAAGCAAAATTGTAAATTTAATGAAGGTATACTAATTGCCATAATAATGTGTTGAATATTGAGTATTGTGATAGAAATTTTAGAGTAATTATAGATGGAAATTTTTGTTCACTATCATTATTCATTATTCACAGTGTTAGTAGTTGAAAGTGTGTAGTGCTAATGCAATGAGTCTTAATACTTTCATGTACAGTGTGTGGTTTCGTGGAGATATTGCTAGTTTAAATATTTTGATGGATTAAAATCTTAAACTAATTAACCAATCAACAAAACACTCACAAAATCGATTGTTTATAACCCCTTAATATTTATATTTTAAATTTTAATTTCCTTTACATAATAAGAAAGAAAAGGAATTTTTTTAAATACACTAGAGTGAAGCCTTGATGACATACTAACCTCCTTACACTAAGTGAGGATAAGGATAATATAAATCAATTTTAAAATAAACAAATCTCTTGGAGTTTCTCAAAAATTTTAAAAGAAACAAATCTCTTGCAGTTTCTCAAATGTTATATAATGTGTTTGCTTATTAAAGAGCATCAAAATAATCTTATTAATATAACTATATATGTTGAATTAAAATAAAATGTTTTTCAAAGAATGAAAATAGATGAAGTCCAAACACACACATATATATTAAATCAAAATAAAATTCTCAACTTAAAACAAACGTAGGGATTAGTTTCTATGTAACTTTTCCTTGTTGATTAAGTGTCATTACTTTTTTTTCAAGGAAACCCTCCAAATACTTCTCCATGATGTTAAAGTGCTATTATTTATGGTAGGAGAACGACCATTATTAAATTGACATACTATTAAATGAGCTACTTATGAATACTTTAAATCAGTGTGATAATAAGGGTCCAAATCTTACATATATACTCAATGAAATATATATGAATAGTCTAAATAAATGGCCATAATAAGGGTCCACACCTTACATATATACATGATTAGATGCTTATGAATAATCTAAATCTTTCGCATAATGAAGGCCTTCCATTTTATATAGTCTAAATCTATGGGATAACGAGGGCTTTGAATTTGGAGTAATTTAAACGTGTCGCATTTAGACTTCATTTTCAATGATAGTTTTAAGTAAAATATGACAAATTTTTTAGGTGTGGTTAGAGTTTCACCATGATCCAAGTTCCATGCATGTTGGAACTTTGCTCCTAAGGGATTTGTCCCAAATACTCAAAAAATCGATTAAAACTTAACTTCTTGAGTCATCAAATTCTGGTAGGGAGATGGAAGATTGTCACACTTTTGATCAACTCCTTTGCACCTTACATAAATATTTGACTTCTTGAACAAGGCCAAAACTAGTAAATGCCATAGAATTTTGTGCTCTTATAGAGAAAGATGTATTTATGTCTTAGAACCAATTCACCTTACATAATATTTGACTTCTTAAATAAGACCAAAACTAGTAAATGCATATAATTATGTAATTTTATAGAGGAAGATGTATTTATGTCTTGGAAACAATTCACTTTATATAAATATTTGGCTTCTTGAGTAAGGTCAAAACTAGTAAATACCATAGAATTATCTGTTTTTATAGAAAAAGTTGCATAGATGTTAGGTGTATTTGACTTTTTTTCCACGAGAAATTCCGCGCGGGAAACTCACCCGATACTTCCCCACTTCATGGATGATATGAGGTGCTAAACCGCCACTCCAGGGACACAAGGCTCGAACTCGTGACCTCTCCCCATACTGGAAGAGTGTGCACACGTCTTACCATTTGTGTTATCCCACGGGACTAGGTGTATTTGACTTACTAATGGATATTTTTTAGAAAGACATATGAAATGAATACTATGGAGTAATGTAAGTGAGAGTTTTTTTTTATTAATTTTTGTAGAGAGAGAGAGGGAAGGTTGAGCAATAAGCGTACTCACATCACAACCCATGAACCATTATGTTAATAAGAGGCACCACACCCTTGTGGCTACCCCATTGGCATACGGATCATGGTATATTGGAGTTTATATGTTGTCATGGATCTCAACTGATGTGGGATAATAATTTTTGTGGAGAGGTATTTATGTTGTAGAAACAATACTAAGACACATATATGTTAGGTGTATCCAACTTTTTTTTCCAATAGAAAATTAGCTCAATTATATTAGAAAATATAATTTTTTACATCCGCTGGACCATATCTGACGTCAAGCTCGGGGCATATAACTGTCCACTAACAATAATATCCAGAAAAAACATAACAAATTACATCCAAGAAGAGCTCCATACAGGATCAAAACTCTTCGATTTAAGCGAAAACTTGGTACCTATATACCAAAAGGCCACCATAGTCTAGTAAAAAGAGAGATAATACAAAAAAAATGGCATCATTCAAACTGTGATAACTTTCCAAAAAAAAGGAGGAATGGTAAATAACAAGCTAATATATGTTAATATGGCATCTTTGACCCTCCAATCCATTTGACCATTTATGGAGAGTGATAAATCCTTCAAGTTTATGTAATGCTTTCTTTGAGAGCTCATCCGCCTCCTTATTGAATTCACGATAAATGTGTACAAAGTTGGTGGCCAAAAACTTACTTCTTAAAGTCTCGATTCTTTGCTTCCAGCCTTCAATGTAACTGGCTCGCAGATCACTCTTTTTATTTATCCAGTCTATGATTACTTTTGAGTCTCCCAAAATATGAAGCTTGTGAATAGACAGATAATTAGCTATATAAAGTGTTGCCCAAACACCCATTAGCTATGCCTTCGTATTGGTTCCTTCTCCACAATTCAAGTAGCATTTATAAACTTTTTTGGCTGGAGTTTTTTATGATACCCCCCGCCCCACTGCACTTCCCATTTGCAAGGGTTGCTCCATCAAAAAAAGCCACTGTGTAATCATGTGGATGAGCTATCAAACATGAACGTATAGAAGGAAGAATATTTGTGACCACAAGTTTTTTTAGAGAACCAAGAGTCTTTATAACAACCGCATGAATGGATGGCTCCTTACCTTCAAAGATTGCAGAATTCCTTTCTAACCAAATAAACCAGCAAATAAGAGCAACTAAATAGGATGGAACAACCTTATCCGTTGTCTAGTTTGTAAGACAAGCAACTAAATCATTCCCTTTCCATTCTTGTTTGTACTTTTTGATAGATTTAGTTTTCTTCCAGATAAGCTTAGTAAATGGGCAGTGTATGAACATGTGAGCAATATCTTCAATATCCCCTTTGCATAGCTGACAATGACCTGGGCCCATCCATCCTCTAAGTTGCAAATTATTCCAAGTCAGAATTTTATTCTCCTCTTCCAACCATAGAAAGAGCTTGATTTTCTGTTGAATGTCCCACTTCCATAAGCTTTTTCTCCATCCCTTAGTAATGAGAATTTTTTAGGAAGACATGTGAAAGGGGCACCATGGAGAACTAACAATGAGGGATTTTATTTTCGATTTTTGCACAAAGAGAAGGGGAAGGATAAGCAATAAGCAAATTCACATCACATAATTATAGAAATCCAAATCTAAAGTTTAATAATGAACATGCTTCTTTTGTGGAGAAGTTGAATACTCTATTTTAAATATGTTCTTAAGTTTCAATTCACAAAACAATACTCAATGAACCATGGAGAAGAGCAAGTAATGTTCTCTAAACAATGAATTTGTGATCCATGAGCATTTGAAAGTCTAAGTAAGGGTGTCCATAGTGCACTCTAAGAGAGATGAAGCAAAGCTAGATTGAAGTGGGCATTACAAGATGAATATGCATGCAGATGTAAATATGTGATAGATGTAAAAGAATGTAAGAATACAAGAAAGTTAGGTAATGTAACACACATGAAATAATGTGAGGATGAATGGACACAATGGTGTAGAAAAGAACAATGTGACAAAGGTTGAGATAATGTGTTGAAGATAATGTTTTGAAGGGAGATTAAAGGTCATGACATAGAAGAAGAGCCATGAACATATAAGGGGGGATCTTAAAGGTGGAAGAGGTAGATGAAGAAATATAATGGATGTTGAGAGTCAGTGATGAGTATAAATAATATAAAGGAGAACTTTAAAGGGTT
>JZKD02S1674918.1:619235-629956 GCA_000966675.3 Picea glauca
CCAACCATAGAAAGAGCTTGATTTTCTGTTGAATGTCCCACTTCCATAAGCTTTTTCTCCATCCCTTAGTAATGAGAATTTTTTAGGAAGACATGTGAAAGGGGCACCATGGAGAACTAACAATGAGGGATTTTATTTTCGATTTTTGCACAAAGAGAAGGGGAAGGATAAGCAATAAGCAAATTCACATCACATAATTATAGAAATCCAAATCTAAAGTTTAATAATGAACATGCTTCTTTTGTGGAGAAGTTGAATACTCTATTTTAAATATGTTCTTAAGTTTCAATTCACAAAACAATACTCAATGAACCATGGAGAAGAGCAAGTAATGTTCTCTAAACAATGAATTTGTGATCCATGAGCATTTGAAAGTCTAAGTAAGGGTGTCCATAGTGCACTCTAAGAGAGATGAAGCAAAGCTAGATTGAAGTGGGCATTACAAGATGAATATGCATGCAGATGTAAATATGTGATAGATGTAAAAGAATGTAAGAATACAAGAAAGTTAGGTAATGTAACACACATGAAATAATGTGAGGATGAATGGACACAATGGTGTAGAAAAGAACAATGTGACAAAGGTTGAGATAATGTGTTGAAGATAATGTTTTGAAGGGAGATTAAAGGTCATGACATAGAAGAAGAGCCATGAACATATAAGGGGGGATCTTAAAGGTGGAAGAGGTAGATGAAGAAATATAATGGATGTTGAGAGTCAGTGATGAGTATAAATAATATAAAGGAGAACTTTAAAGGGTTTAAGAGATAGATGCAGAGATATGATGGATGTCAAGGAGCTAGTCATGAGTATAAATAATATGATAGATAATGGAGTTAGGTTAATATAAAGGAGAATCTTAAAGAGTTAAAGAGGTAGATGTAGAGATATGATGGATGTTGATGAGTTAGTCATGAGCATAAATAGTATGATAGACATTGTAGTTAGGTTAATCAATCATATTAGCAAGCTAAGTTTAGAGTGTTAGTAAGATGGTCAAAAACTGGGAAGTCATGCCTTTCACTTTGGAAATCTAGGTTCACTTAAGGAGAGCCGAGTGCCCTTTACTTCGAGGGGGAGAGGAAGGAGAGATGAACCAATTTTTAGATGACTATTAACTTAGCATAACAATGGTTCTGTACCTGGAGTTTAAATATAATGGTGGAATGAAGACGTGTCAGAGAGTTGAACCAGTTTTAGTTGATTTGTAACTTCCACACCAGGGTTTTAGGTTATAAGAGAATCGAACCATTTCTGTTGAAAATGGAGCTTTCAGAGTTGATTTTGTAGCACTTGTATTTTCTCTAACTATTAGTCTAGTTTAGCTGAGTTTTGGTTCGAGTTACTATTTAGGGTAACTGGTAGTCAGTGATTATCTTGGGGGGAGCAAGTGTTGTGGGTTCCAGGTGGTTGGTTGGCATCATTTTATTTACTACTCTTTCATTACCTCCATTAAAGTTTTTATGGGGAACTGTATGTTGTATTAATTTTTTTGGGGCGAAGGGCTCAGTCGAGCCCAGGTGGCTAGCCATGGCCTCTATTATACAGACAAGTGTGGAGGAAAACGTCAGCACATTGATGAATGTTGTTGACGAAGAGTTATGGCAGGTAGAAGGCCTTTTTGAGAAGGCAGACTCTGCGGTGGTTGGTATTGACATCTTAACTCCTCCGTTAGTAAAACAACCTCTCCCTCCAAACACCTGCTCATTCCTTAGCTCAGGGTTAGCTCCGTCCTTTGTAGCTTTCTTGCTGAGTACTTCGAGGGTTTCTCAGTCTGCAAAGAAATGATGTTCGACTCAATCTCGAGAAGAGGTGTGTAAGGTGTCGTTTCACTCTAGCTTGCTGAGGGAAGCTGGAAAGGGTGTTGGAAATTCAGGTTTCAGTCGAAGGCAATGGAAGGCTAAATAAACGGTCCATAAATGGTTTTGGGGTCAGATGTTGGTCTCGCAAAGACTTGCAGGTTGGCTCTCTGTGGTATAGTCAAGAGACTCTCTTACAGGTACTTGTGTAAGGTCTCTTTGTTAGATTGGGTGGAACACACTTGGAAGCCAAGGTTAGGTTATATACCTGAAATAGTCTTTTTGACAAAAGGATGGGTCGAGTTCATCTATAACACGTTGGAAGACTTGGCCCAATTCCTGGCACATAGGTGGGTGATTGGTGGTTGTATTTTAATGATTAAACATTGGCGAGTGGCTTTCAATTCGGAGACAGAATACTTCCAATATCGTCACCTATGGGTCCTTCTCCCTGGATTACCCCTTCGGTTATGGAATGCAAGAGCACTAGAAGTGATAGGAAACTCTTTAGGTTCCTTTATTTCTTTAGGTGAGTCTATTCTCTCGGCACCTAACAAAAAAATGCGTAAAATCCTAGTGGAGATGGACATCCATGGGGGACTACCGGAACTCATAGAAATTGAGTGGAGGGGCGGGAGGATTGTCCAGAAGTTGGACTACCTCGGCATCCCTTTTCGCTGTAGCAACTGTCGCAATACTGGATATTTGAGAAGAGATTGTTCGGGTAGGGGTATAGAGGAGGTCACCAAAGACACGACACTTCACATAGATAATGGTGATTTAGCCTTTGAAGCTGACTCAACTTGGGTTGGTAATCAATGTCTTACTACATAGTCACTACTCTCGCCGGAACAGGATGATTCGATCTCTAGTAAGTTAAACTTTTATTACCCGACTCTGTATGATTCTTTATCTTTATGGGAGAAGGAAGAACTGAATGCCTCTTTGTCGTTGAAAAATATTTTCTCCTCTGTGGAGGTGCCCTCGGGGGTTGTTAAGAAGGTACCAATTATTGACCCTTTGGGATCCACTTGTTTACTTAACATTGCCATTCCTTCTTCGGGGGGAAAGGGTGAAACAAGTATCTCGCCCCCTGGTTGCTCTGGTTTCTTACCTGTATTGGAATCGCTATCACCTAGGCCTTCGAGTCTTGATGACCCTGTTCAACCTTTGTTCAACCTCCTCTCTCCTCCTCTATGGATTTCTCACAAGTGGCTTCTCCCACTCCAGTTGAGTCGTTACCTATCCCTGGTTGTTGTGAGTCTGAGGAGGATGATACCTCATTGAGTGTGGTACTAGACTCTCTGATTCCTTATTTATGTGATAATAATCCCCCAGCACAGTTACCTACCTATTTTGGGAATGCCACCTTTTACCCTTCTACTATCACTGGAGAGATTAGTACCACGACTTTTAGTCCAGCTATGACAATGAAGGACTGTTCCTGGTCACGAGGACTAGGAATAGAATATTCCCCAGTTAAAACAAGAAGTACAAGAAATAAATTGCAGGCGATGACTAACTCATCCTTAATTATGGATCCTTCTTCTTCCGACAATGGGGCACTTAAAGTAGTGAAGGCCCTAGCAAGGGCTAAGTAATGATTTTACTCTTGCTTAATCTCAGAGGGGTTGGAGGCACCCTAAAATCTGCCTTGTTCCGTCGTGTTTTGGAAACTACCCATCCGAACATTGTTTTCCTACAGGAAACTCTGGTTCATGAACAAAAAGCTCGATCCTTTATGAATAAGTTTTGTCCTTCCTGGGTGTCTTGTGTTGTGAGTTATGTTGGTACTTTGGGCGGTCTGTTGGTTTCATGGGATCCTTATATTTTTAATCTGGTTCCTTACCTTACTTGTGGCAGGATTTTGTTAACAGGTTCGAGTATTGCAACAAAGAGGAAGATCAATCTTCTTAATGTTTATGTTCCATGCATGGAGCGTAAACCTTTATGGAATTTTCTAGCGAACAATGGTTTTCTTTCTATGAAAAGTCTCGTGGTTGCGGGGGATCTGAATTTAACTGTTTCTACTAGAGAGGTGTGGGGTGGGACAACAAACTCGGGTCCTCTAGCCAATTTCTTCAAAGCTCTCTTTCAAGCCCATAAACTTATATATGTACAACTAGATAAGATAGTCCCAACTTGGCGTAACGGGCGCTCGGGTACAGATTCTACTGCCAAGCGATTGGACAGGTTTTTTGTTTCAGAGGATCTTCTTTTGAGTGTTGGTCTGTACAAATCCTGGGTGGAATGTCCCTTCATCTCAGATCATGCGCCTATACTTTTGAAGCTGGAGAACACTCCCCTTTTCAAAGCACATCCCTTCAAATTTAATGCTCAATGGCTTTTAGACAAAGTTTACAACAATTTGGTTCATAAAATATGGAGTGATCATAAATATTTATCGGAAGGAGATCATCAACGTCGTTTAATATGGAAGTCGAAGGACCTAAAAACTTGTACTAAATGCTAGGCAAAAGCGTCTAAGAACCGGGAATTAAAATTGCCGGAGAACTTGGAAGGAAATATTAAACAACATTTGCAGTTGTTATCAGATGGTTCTATTCTTCCGGAGGTGGAGTCTAATCTCATTAAGTTGGAATTTGAGAGGAATAAGCTTCTAAAAGCACAAGAGGATTTGTGGCGACTTGGGAGTCGAGCTATTTGGGTTCAGAGTGGAGATCAAAATACTAAGTTCTTTCATCAGTTTGCCAATCACATGAGAAATAGTAAACATATATGGGAGATTCGTGATGTCAATGGGACAATTCATAAAGGTCAGGAGGCGATAAATGCGGAGGCTGAGAATTATTTCAAGAATTTCTTTAAACCCTTGGATAATTCTCACCCAACTGAACAGGTTGGGGTGGCAGGCCTTTTTACAAGATTGATAAATGAGGAGGAAGTGAGTGATCTCTATAAACCAGTTTCATTGAAGGAATTAAAATTGGTTTTAACCCTGTTTAAAAAAGACAAAAGTCCAGGGCCTTATGGCTGGACAGTGGAATTTTTCATTCACTTCTTTGATTTAGTGAGTGAGGACCTACTGGCGATGGTGGAGGATGCTCAGCCAAATGGACACATTGCAGGAAGCTTAAACTCTACCTTTTTATCTCTGATCCCCAAAGTCAATAAAACATTAAACTTTGGGGATTACAAACCTATTTCTTTGTGTAATATGGTTTATAAAGTAATTTCCAAAGTTATTGTTGTCCGGATTAAACCGATTTTATCAAAGGCTCTTTCGACAGAGCAACTGGGTTTCCTGGAAGGTCGTCAGATCCATGATGCAATTGCAACAACTCATGAATGCATCCATAACATCAAAAATAAAACTTTAAAAGCCCTTATTTTGAAGCTAGACCTTCATAAAGCTTATGACTGCATTAACTGGGATTTACTAAGGTTGATTTTAATCCAAGTGGGGTTTGAAACACAATTGACAAATTGGATTATGGCTTGTGTGGATTCTACGTCTTTTGTTGTCTTAATTAATGGGGAGGCCACAAATTTCTTCAGAAGTGGTAGAGGACTTTGACAGGGGTGCCCTATGTCACCTTTGTTGTTTATTCTCGTGATGGAGAGTCTGAGCCTTTTATTAAAAACAAGTCAACATGAAGGAAAATTAACAGCCATCAAAGTTTCCAGACTTATGAAAATCCTTCACCTTTTTTTTGTGATGATATTTTACTTCTGACAAATGCTTCTGTGCAAGAGTGGATGGAGATCGAGAGTCTTATAATTTTTTTTTGTTTGGCTTCAGATTTAAAGGTAAATTCATCAAAGTCGATCGTGCATTATACAGGACTATCAGAGACATAACTTTCTCCTTTCAAGCTTATTCTTCCATATACTTTCATGGATCTCTCTTTGGGCTTCAAATATCTTGGATATTTCTTAAAGGTGGGATTACAAAAAACAAAAGGCTAGATTTGGCTTTTGGCAAAGGTGGAAAAGAAGATTGGTCACTGGAGCTACATGTGGCTATCCTTGGGTGGTAGGTACATTCTTTGCAAGTTTGTTCTGCAAAGCCAACCTGTATATTGGTTATCTCTTGCTTCAATTCCATTCTCCATTCTAAACAAATTAAGGAAAATACTTTTTAATTTTCTCTGGAACGGGATTGGTGAATCTCATCATTACCATCTTTGTTGTTGGGAGACTCTAGCTCAACCAAAACGTAATGGTGGTTGGGGATTTCTTAATATCTTTTCTTTCAGTAAAGCTCTGGCCGCGACGATTCTTTGGCGAGTTTTAACGAAGGAAGGAATATGGAAAAAAGTAATTAAGGATAAGTATCTCCCTTTCATTACAGTCAAAAATTGGTTCAGGTCAACTACATTCCATCAACATTCAGCATCAAAAATATGGAACGGTCTTTTAAAGTCTGTACATTTGATTACAAATTGGTTGAGATGGAATCATGGCATGTGTCATCATGTGGTTTTTGGTAGAGATAGAATTCTAGGGATGGGAAACTCATCCTTCCTATCTCATTCACATATTGACACTCTTAGACAGAAACAAATTACAGTATTAGCTCAGGCTTGGAGACAACATGACGATGACTCTTTATTATCTTCTTGGATCAATAGTTCGAACCTAGATATCTCTGGTGATCTGGCAGCGGAGTGGGAGCACTTTCGACGAGCACTACAAGCCTAAGGAGTTTCAATATACAGAAAGGAAGACGCTTTGTTGTGGATTGGGGGTGACTCTTCAGGATCCCTCACGACAAAAATGTTTACATGGATTTATTATCTACACAAAACTTGCCGATTTTTTCAGGCTGGAGAAAAAGCTTATGGAAGTGGGACATTTAATAGAAAATCAAGCTCTTTTTGTGGTTGGCGGTGGAGAATAAAGTTCCGACTTGGAATAATTTGCAACTTAGAGGATGGATGGGCCTAGGTCGTTGTCAGTTATGCAAAGGGGATATTGAAGATATTGCTCACCCGTTCATACACTGCCCCTTTACTAAGCTTATATGAAAGAAAATTAAATCTATCAAAAAGTTCAAACAAGAATGGAAAGGGAATGATTTAGCTGCTTGTCTTACAAACTGGACAACGGATAAGACTGTTCCATCCTATTTAGTTGCTCTTATTTGCTGGTTTATTTGGTTAGAAAGGAATTCTACAATCTTTGAAGGGAAGGAGCCATCCATTCATGCGGTTGTTATAAAGACTCTTGGTTCTCTAAAAAAACCCGTGGTCACAAATATTCTTCCTTCTATATGTTCATGTTTGATAGCTCATCCACATGATTCCACTGTGGCTTGTTTTGATGGAGCAACCCTTGCAAATGGGAAGTGCAGTGGGGCGGGGGGTATCATAAAAACTCCAGCCACAACAATGTATAAATGGTACTTGAATTGCGGAGAAGGAACCAATACGAAGGTAGAGCTAATGGGTGTTTGGGCAACACTTTATATAGCTAATTATTTGTCTATTCACAAGCTTCAGATTCTGGGAGACTCAAAAGTAATCCTAGACTGACTAAATAAAAAGAGTGATCTTCGAGCTAGTTCTATTGAAGGATGGAAGCAAAGAAGCAAGACTTTAAGAAGTAAGTTTTTGGCCACTAGCTTTGTACACATTTATCATGAATTCAATAAGGAGGCAGATGAGCTCTCAAAGAAATAATTACAAGAACCTGAAGGATTTATCACTCTCCATAAATGGTCAAATGGATTGGAGGGTCAAAGATGCCATATTAACATATATTAGCTTGTTATTTACCATTCCTCCTTTTTTTTGGAAAGTTATCACAATTTGAATGATGTCAGTTTTTTTGTATTATCTCTCTTTTTACTAGACTGTGGTGGCCTTTTGGTATATAGGTACCAAGTTTTCGCTTAAAACAAAGAGTTTTAATTATGTATGGAGCTCTTCCTGGATGTAATTTGTTATGTTTTTATGGATATTACTGTTAGTGGACAGTTATATGCCCCGAGCTTGACGTCAGATATGGTCTAACGGATGTAAAAATTGTATTTTCTAATATAATTGAGCTAATTTTCAATTGGAAAAAAAGATGGCCAAAAAACCAGTAAAAAATAAAAAACCCCAAATTGTAAACTATACACTTTAACAATGAATATATGAGTAAATCATTAACCCATGCATATAATATGACATGCTATTAAATACATATTGTCTATGTTAGTGTTCTCTATACGACCATAAAATGGTAAATTGTTGTGCAATTGAGGTAAGTGAAAATTTTGAGGATCTATCCTTATCTTATAAATCTAGAAATTTTGACAAAGCTTACTAATTCTTAAAATATCAATTATAAAATGTTTGGTGATATTTTTATAAAAAATATTTCAATCTCTAAGAACTTTATATAGTTTAAATTTTGATGGTTTTTTTAAATAAATAACTTTTATCTTATAAAATTTGAGAGAATTGTTTTTAAAAAAATGGAAATTGACTAATCATATTTAGAAAAAAAAAGAAAGTTAATGAATTGGAGAAAATTAAACCCTATTTTTTTCCTAATTAAAATGAGGTTTAAGATACCATATGAAAAAAACCTTATTATTTACTGAGAACATGTCATATATTATATCAAAAGTATTTATCTATTTTAACTAGAGTAAAAAAGAAAATGAACATTGCTAAAATAATAACAAACCACACAAGTTCCACAGTGAAAAAGAGCATTGGACAATTTCTAAAACACACCCACATTAAATCTCGATTTCAAAATATTTGTTACTATACCAACCTTTCTAACCTCTTAACTTATCAAAACTATGGTGATTTAGGAATGCTTCTCTTAAAACTTTCTGAACACAAAAATAAAATTTTGAAGCAAATCAAGTAATTCCTTACCTTTTTTTGTGACTTGCGGAATCAACAACTAGTCGGGCAAGTACTCGCGTGACATGGGGTCGTGTTATCTAACTACTACCACTATAACCTCCAAGTGTGCCCACGATACCCCATACACAACACACAAGGTAAGCCAAGGTTTTGAACCGATAACTTCACATAATAAAATGCCTTAACAATACACTCTATCACCAACTATCCTACACCTGAAAGAATAATTCCTTACCTTCTTTTAAAATCCAATATATCAATGCTATTTTCAATAAACATTAATAACCATTATGATCATCATCATAAAATCTTAACTTAAACACAATTTCAAATTCATAGATTCTAATCAAGAAGTAATCAATAAGAAGGCAGGAGAGATGTGGAAATTGACATAAACCTAACAAAGATATGAGGTGTAACTCTTTTGGTTGTTAGGTGTATTGGAATCCTCCATTTATTGAATATTAACATTAGTTAGCTAAGCGAATGCCTTTAGCTTTATATAAATATCTAAATATCTTTCGAGATGCCACATCTACCAACGTCCCTTTTAGCATTAAAAAAACATTTAATTTCTCAACTATAAAAGGAAATCTAACTCCTCTCTTAATGCCACGTGGATTGCACTTAACCTTCAATTCCAAATTTAATTTTCAAAATATATTATAAAATGCTATTTTCATTCTCCACAATCAAAAGTAGATGCACCTCTATAGAAAATTAACTAGGAGTGAGGTGTGATGTCAGTGCTCTACTCATCTTATGTATAAAGATGTATTGTTAAATGTCTCACAAGCTTACATTTTAAAATAAAAATGAATTGTTAAAATATTTTTAATAGTACGTCTTGAAAAATTTACCTTTCATATTTTAAATAATTCATGTATATTTAATTTGTGTAATGGATTTTGACAATCAGTGTGTGTAAAAGGCACATATTTTAACATTAATATAAATTAACATTAATATAAATATATAGTTAGATATGGTATATTTGAAGTTAGTTGTTTATTTAATCTTTCTCCAAATCCTTAAGGTTGAAACTTTTTCAAATTTAAATATATGTTTATTTTTCAAAAAATAATATATTAAAAATATTATATGTTGATGGAAAAAGAATTATAATTATTTAAATAAATGTGATAATTTTTATAATAATAATAATAATTTATTTTTAGATCATTTTTAAATACTAAATTAGTGTATGAGATCTCTTTGTTTGTGTATACATACTCTATTCTATTCTTCTTTTGAACTTATGATTTTTTAGGGGGAAATACTCCATTATTGAGTGTTCTATACTCCAAGGGCTAAGAAAAAGTTTGATATTACTATGAAGATAGTTTATTGAAATTAATTTTGATTTATTGAATTTTAAGAAAATAATAAATAATTAATTGTTTTGTTTTAATATTATGTTTTTATATTAAAAAAATGTGAAGAAAAGTTTTTCTAAATTTTTGTAATTTTGATGAGTAGTTAATGATATTACAAATATTTTGAAATTGAAATTTAATATGGGTATATGTAAGATATTTTAAGAAAAAAATGGTTTTTATTCTCCATTTTTTTAGTATTATAAAGATTATAAATTCTTTTTCCTTATAAAAATTACAAAAAGTCATTCTTATTTAACAATGTTGATTTTTTTGGCTTATTCTTTATATGACCTTTTTATAGTATCTTCGCTTATCCTTTATTAGTCTGTGAAAGGACTATGGCAATGAGTTTGTTTTGATGTGACATTAATTTGTTTTTTGCCATAAATTTGTGTATGCAATGTAATGTTGAACATATGAAAACAAATATATATTTTTGGAAATATTTGTGTTTCTCATTTCTCATTGGTTGATAGAATTGAAGTGTTATTGCTCCCTTCATGTCTTTCAATATGTAGAATTAATTACATAATCAATGAATTTCACCAATACATCTAAATATAAAAAGTTGTACTATGTATTTATTATTATGCATTATTATATTTATTATCTAATATATTATTTATTATTATATTTATATTATATTTATTATCTAATATATTATTTATTATTATATTTATATTATATTTATTATCTAATATATTATTTA
>JZKD02S1674919.1:20882-34180 GCA_000966675.3 Picea glauca
TTTCTACCATGTTCGACTTCGACACATGTATTCACATGGTTAGATTCATACTATAGAGTGGTGGAGATGAAGACCCTGGATCTTTTCTGACAGATTCAGGTTGCGTTGGAGTATAATCAGTTTGTATTGTTGCATAGATCCACATTGTATGTCTCGTCGCTATGTTCAAATTTGAGTCTTTAACACATAGATCCACGGTGTATTTTTGGTGGCTATGTTCAGATTTGAGTCATATCGGCATGGATCCACAGTGTATGTTTGGTGGCCATGACCTGTCTTAATTGAAATGGATCTTTGCATGTCGGCATTTATGCTCTGAGTCATTTGTATTCTGCGTATGGGAATGCCTACCTCAGTGATGATATATTATTGTACTATATTTCCTTGTTTGTTGGCAGGTTTTCGACCGACTGTTCCTTGTTCCCTACACACACTCGACAAAGTATTTCAGCTATCACTATGTTCTAACTTCATACTTTGGGGGGCTCTTTTTTACACATTATTTTCGTCATCCCTGTGACCGTTAATGATGTAAACCCATCTGTTGCCTTTGGAGGGGTCAGTGGCCTGAGTTCCTGAAGAAGGAAGGGAGAGGAACTTTTCCTGAGAAAAGAAGTTGCATTTTTCTTTGTAAAAATCCTATAAAAAATGACGTTCACAGGCTGCATTATAGCTAGGGTGCAAGAATGTTTGATTCTTACAGGTTTCATCATAGCTAGGTCATGAGGGGTTCGCAGTCTGCTTTATAGGAAGGGTGCGAGAATGCATACACGTGGGAAAAACAAGCATTTTCTTGAATCTTATAGAAGGAGAAACTTCCATGGGGAGGTGGCATCCAAATGGTTTGGATCTTACTCGCTTTCATGATTTAGTGGGATCATCCTAACCTCCTCACCTTATCCTCTTGAACTTATAAAAGGAGAGGAGCTCTCATGGAGAAGGGCTAAGATGGATTTGTCATGGAATTATTAGCTTGGGTGGAGTGTCTTTGAGTTTTTCCTTTGTCAAGATAGATCGTGAATATTATCAAATCAATGCTCTCACAATTATTGGAGTGGAAGTGTGTGGGGAACGAAGGACAGTTGGAAGGGACCTTACGACATCAAGGCCATGGTTGTAATCTCTCTTTCACATTTAATATGATACAATAATATGATTATTTCCTATAAATCTTGTTGTGTTTTATTGTATGATTCCTTGATCACATACATAGGTTTATATTGAGTTTATGCTATTACTATCACTTTGGTTGGTTGCGTTCTTTTGTAGGTTCATCATTGTATGAGTGTTGGAATGGATCTAGGATGGTGATGGCAAGAGGAAGTGGCATTTAAATGGTATGTCACCTATCCCTCTTTAGTTAGTAAATTCAATATCTAAAACTTAAAGAAAGCGTCATTTTCTAGTGTGTTTTGTTCTAGATCTAGGTGGATCTAGGGAGATCAGTTAGTGTCCACACTTACCGATTTATCCAATGACACCTAGTCTAAAGGAGTTACTGTCTCAATCTATAATTGTATCAGTTTGATTTTTGTTTTGTGATTCAATTCTCTTTCACAATAGTTAAGATGAATGCATAAGTGTGTTAATGATTTTATGTTGTTTTCATACATAAGATAGACATTTCCCCTGAGTGTTAATGATTGTTGTTCCAACTTCCATTACTGTAGTTTTTTGCTTGACAGTTCCTCACATTTTCATACGCGTTGTTCCTTTTACTTAGATTCACATTTGTTGTTCCTTTCAATTAAGTTACATTTGATGTTCCTTTCAATTAAAGTTACAATTGTTGTTCCTTTCAATTAAGTTACATTTGTTGTCCCTTTCGATTAGATTACAATTGTTGTTTCTTTCCATAGATAGAGTAATTCACTATTTCCTTTCCAGCAATTTGATTCATAGTTAATATTTAATTCTGCAAGTCTTTACTTAGATTCAATTACTGATTTTTAGTTAAATGAATTCAACAGATTAGTTAGTTCCTTTTCATTCGCAGCATGTTAAGTAATCAGATTTCAATTCCGTTGAGTAAGATCTTAGTCTCAGAATATTTAATGAACATTTGAGGAACTTGATTGTTGATAAACTCAGATTTTCTTTAACTACATGATTTTAACCTCTACGATCTATCTACATAGACTTTGTTAATATTCTTTAGATAAAAGATGAAGCCTCGGGTTGATAAATTAGTGTTAAACTAAGGCTTCTTTTAAGACATCTTTAGAGCCCAACATTTTTGCACCATTGTTGGGGAGAATGTCAAAGGTAGAATAGGTTGTGTCTCTAGAGGACGAGGTATTGAATATGGAAGGTAACAACCTACGCAGGTAATAAGTAATATTCTTATGCCAACGCTTACCTCCAGTTGACACCTAAGAGGTTATATAGGTGTTTCTTTTGAATTTCTTTTTGCGTGAAGTGTGTATGACTAAGAAGAAAGATCCTGAAAAACCAAAACCCCCACCAAAAAATACCAAAGTGCAGGGATTGGTTCTCCCTGGGAGAATCACTTTCATAGACGACATCATCCAAAAATCTTAACCTCAAGCTTCGGTTGGACCTAGGAAAGGATCTACCCGAATCCCTTAGGTAGTAGTTTCACCAACTATAACCCGCGCTGAGATTCATAGAAAAACTAAAGAGAGTGAGAAGAGCTTTCAAGACACATACATTCCACCCCTCAACCCTTTAGACGAGGGAAATTTTTGTAATATGGAGGAAGGAGAAGGAGAAACCAGCGGGGTTGCCACGACATACCCATCACCACTCCTTGATCCTGAATATCTTGTGAAAGAAGAAGACATACCTGAAATCCTAGATAGAGGGAGTGCAATCAAATCCCCTAAGGGATCAAATAATCAACCACCTCGAATAGAACACTCAGATCAAGAAATTCTTGAAGATTTTTGGCACATTTTCGATCAAATGGCACAACCAAATCAACAACGTCCCCATACTTCCACTTTGGAATATCTGATACGATAGTTGATCTAATTGCTAATGACCCTATGAAATAAATTCCCTTACAAAATCTTCCAACCTTTCATGGATTAATTTCAGAAGACTCGGTTGCATTCCTATTTGAATTTGATGTCCTATGTAGGGGTTATGATTACACCTCTGAACCCCAAAAACTAAAGTTGTTCCCTTCCAATTTAAAAGGAGCAGCTTTGCGCTGGTTTATGGGATTGGGAGGTGGAACCATTAACTCATGGGATGAAATGAAACAAGCCTTCTTGACAAAATATTAGGATTATTATAGGACCATGGACCTAAAAGACAAAATCTTTCAAATGACTACAAAAGAAAACAAGACATTAGAAGAATATGTTGAAAGATTCCAATATAATTTACAAAGGTCTCCTTATAGAACATTACCAGGTGAGGTGCTCAAAGCCACTTTTATAAAAGGAATGAACGATGAATGGGTAGAAACATTGAATTTAATGGGGAAGGGTGACATTTATCAAGAAACTTATGATAACATCATTCTATTGTGCATCGGGTGCTCACGAGGAAGTACACAGACCAGATCAGGAATGTGAACTTCCCTCACCAGAAATAGTAGAATTACCAGTGGGGGTGTTACATGAGTTGAAGTTGGTAATCTCTTAGAAAATTTCAAAACAGATATTCTGAGCACTTTGACTACACAATTGGATGTATTGCAGGAAAAACAGAAACAAGCAGAAGCATAACAGAATTTGGCTGTATTTTTCCACAGATGCAGAAAAAAACATGGTCCAAGGGAATGTCCTTTGGATTTGGTTCGGGTCTTCGCTATTTGCACCAACGATCATGCAACAGAACAATGCCCATCACTCCCTAGACTGAAATTTGTCTTTAGATAAGTAGAAGAGGAAAAAAAAACATTATATGATGGCTCAACATCGTCAATGGCATGCCCGGCCTCAAAATACACTCCAAGACCCATCCTCTTTATTTTCTGGGCAGTATAATCAACATCAAAATGTTGGTAATGCATGGAAGAGCCAACCGTTTACTAATCAGAACTGGTAGCCCTAGCAATACCCACCTACAAATCCCACTTGGCCGAACCAACCACCTGGAAATCCCCTCTGGAAGAATCAACCAACTGTAAGTTCCGCTTGGCCTAACTCACAATACCCCACCTCATTCTGGAAAAACTCAAATAACAACCCCTACCCTTCATAGTCGCCTAACACAACTGCCCAAAACCCAAATTGGAACTAGAATTGGTAGCACCCCATGGGGATAAACAATCAACCTATGGGGATGGCCCCTCAAACCCAACCCACGTTGCAAGTTCCACTCCAACTACCCCAGAACCATCAATCGCAATTTCACCCTCAATTACCAGCCCAACCCCACCCAAACCCTAATAATAGACCATCTTAGCTCATTCAGATTATGGAGAATGGGGAAGGGGAAACCAACTCAGTAGGGTGCAATGAACTTCCGTTGAGATCAGAGCGTATAATCTCTCTTGAAGAAAGTAACGTTTTCCAAGAGCAGGAGAATGAAAATAAAAAAACAACCAACAATAACACCCTCGACTGTGGTAATAATGGAAGAAATAGAGTAGGGGGGGAACAAAGTCGAGTCACAGGATCCTAATAAGGATGCAAATCCTTCCCCTCTGTTCCCCGAAATATTGATGATAGAAAAACCTGTCGTGTATCCTAACTTCGACATTGTAGGGGAAATCAAGAATTTGTATGTCAAGATCTCACTCCTGCAGGCTCAGCAAGGCATTCCAATTTATGCAAAGACAATCAAGGAACTATGTGGGAGGAAACATGTTATAAAAATTAAAAATTCATCATCAACAATTCGCGTAGTAGAGGCCTTGTCTGATCTAATTCTAGGTAGACAAGAACCAGTCAAATATGCAGATCTAGGGAACCCCATAGTGACAGTTCAGATCCATGGTTGTTCTTTTCCAAATAGACTAGTTGATTTGGGGGCGGTCATCAATATCTTGACTATGGAAACCTGCAACACCCTGGGTTTTGACTCCTTTGAACCCACCCCAATTATGTTACAATTGGCTGATCGATCAATGGTTAGACTAGTCGACACACTACACGATATAGCAATCTCAGTCAACTCTTGGGAATATCCAGTGGATTTCCTCATTATCCACCCAAGAAGTGGACTCGAATGACATCCATTGATACTGGGTAGACCATGGCTTGCAATAACAGATACATACATAGGATGTCGAATGGGTAATATGACAATTTCTAGAGGAGGTGTCACAAAAAATATCATCCTATATCCTCCAGCCAATCCAATCCCGACTTTCATATATCCATAATTTCCACCACCACGATATCAAGAAAATGATCTACGAGCCCCTCTCACGCTGGAAAAATATTTTAGACTCAAGAATCAATTGGAGGATGACATAATCAGTGTGTTTATTAACAACCCAACCATCATGGGTAACCCAATGTGCCATATGATCCATGTTGTTCTAGACTGTGAAGCATAGGGAGACTCGTTGGAAGATTTAATGGAACAACAAATCCTGACTACCTCCATTCATAACAAAAAATCCGTTGATATTTCACTAGGGAAGTCTCTGAACATTAATGCCAATTTATATGAGAAACAACAACAAAAGCTAATTCAAGTCCTTTCTAAACACCATCAAGATTTTGCCTGGGAGTATTCTGACATGAAAGGTATTGATCTGCAACTCTGCACACACCACATTTACATTGAGAAAGTTGTCTGATCTATATGATAGTCGTAGAGAATATTGAATACCCACCTCAGGGATATTGTTAAAGAAGAATTGCAAAAGATGTTGGATGTAGATTTTATATACCCTATCTCAGATAGTCAGTGGGTCTCCCCATCAGTCATCATCCCCAAGAAAAATGGGAAATGGCGAATCTGTGTTGACTACAGGGAACTTAACAAAGCCACTCAAAAATACCACTTCCCCTTTCCTTTTATTGATCAGGACCTGGATACTTTGGCAAGGAAGAAATTCTTTTCTTTCCTCAACGGCTTTAGTGGCTACAATCAAATCCATATTGCCCTAGAAGATCAAGATAAAACTACATTCACATGTCCCTGGGGTACCTTTGCATATAAAGTATTGTCCTTTGGACTATGTAATGCTCTAGCCACATTCCAAAAGTCCATCCTGAGCATATTCATCGATCTGATCGGTGAAGGGCTTGAAGTTTACATGGATGATTTCACTCCTTATGGCGATGACTTCGATCAAGAACTAAATAATCTGGAGAAGGTACTAGAGTAGTGCACTGCTACCAGTTTATGTTTAAGCCACGAAAAATGTCACATGATGATGAAAAAAGGTGTGGTACTAGGGCATTATATTTCTGCAGATGGAATTAGAGTAGATCCAACAAAAATAGAGGTAATCCTTAATCTACCTACACCATGCACACAAACTGAGGTACGTAGTTTCCTTGGTGCTTCAGGATACTATCGCAGATTTATGGAAAATTTTGCAAGAACCGCTGCCCCTTTACATGCTTTGACTAGTAATGTGGAGTTTTAGTGGTCTGACAAGTGTGACGTGGCATTTGCATGACTCAAGAAGCTGATCTCGACAACACTAGTGTTGAGGGGACCAAATTGGAAAATACCATTTCACATCTCCACCGATGCATCAGATATTTCCATAGGAGTTGTCCTTGGATAGGAAGAAGACAAGAAACCCTACGTTATTTATTTCATTAGCAAGAATCTTTCTCCAGCTGAATTTAATTATACAGTAACAAAAAAATAATTTTTAGTTGTTATACATGCCATCAATAAATTTCATCATTATATAACAGGCTATCCAATTATTCTGTATACTGATCATTCTGCTATTAAATATCTAGCTAATAAACTGATTACTAATAGATGGGTCACTCGGTGGTTATTACTATTGCAGGAATTTGACATCACCATCAAATATCAACCCAGGAGAGAAAATCTTGTTGCAGACTTCTTGTCCCACATACCCAAAACAAATGACTCCTTGACAGTTGAAGATCAATTTCCATATGAGCATTTGTTTTCTGTTACTACAAAGCCACCTTGGTATGCTGATGTGGAAAATTACTGGCACATCTATCATCACAGGAAAGAAAACTGATCGTACAGTGTAGCGCACGATTCACTTGGATCAGTGGATATCTCTTCCACACAGGAGCTGATCTCCAGATCCGCAGATGTGTACGAGACGACGAAATCTACGACATACTGAAGGTAGGACATGATGAGCCCTGTGGTGGGAATTTTGCAGACCGCAGGACTAGACACAAAATTTTATAGATGGGCTACTATTGGCCCTCAATATTCAGAGATGCAAAGAAATACGTCCAGACCTGCGACAATTGTCAGTGGATGGGAAAACCAGGCCAGGTTGATGAAATTCCCTTGAAAGCACAAGTAGTTGCATAACCATTTGAGAGATGGGCACTAGAATTCGTTTATCCCTTCAATCCAAAGTCAAATAAGAAGGGATATATTCTAGTTGCAAAGGACTACATGACCAAATGGGTAGAGGCAGAATCCTTACCAAATGTAACAGAAGAAGTAGTCATCAAATTTCTTTTCAAATTATTTGTACACTGTGGACTACCCAGGGAAGTAATCATTGATGGGGGGTCACAATTTATAGCTCATAGAATTACCACCACCCTGGACAATTATCATATTAAGCACAAAGTTACTTCTCCATACCACCCACAGGAAAACGGGCAAGTAGAAAGCACCAATAAGGTCCTGGTGGAAATTTTGACAAAGAATGTCTCAACAAATCGACATAATTGGGCTACTGAGCTCCCAAATTCATTATGGGATTATCGGACAACATGGTGCAACACCATTGGCTACTCTCCTTATCACCTAGTCTATGGTAAAGAACCCATCTTCCCAATCGAGTTTGAGATCAAGACCCTAAGGATGGCCTAGGAAATTGGACTGGATCTTATAGAAGCACATAAATAGTGCCTTCAATGACTCAATGAGTTGGATGAAGCATGCATGTCTGTTGTAGAGCGCATAGTTGTTATTCAAAAACAAAGAGCGAGCTGGAATTACAAATATATCAAGAAGAAATCATTCAAGAAAGATGATTGGCTGCTTCTCTATGATTGCAGATTTCAGGATTTTCTAGAAAAATTACAGACATGGTGGTTGGGACCATATGAAATTAATGAAGTCTATGATAATGACACGATCACTTTAAGTACCATCGATGGGTCTGGATCTCCATTCTTGGTCAATGGAAACTGACTATGCCTTTACGATCAACCACCTTCAAAATAATATTTCTACCAGGAAGTAAGTAAGGACCCTACTGTTCAGATTTTGGCTAGCTGGGACGGTAACCCAATCACTCCAACTCCATAAATGATGAATTTTTTTTGACACTGTACATATTGTATATAGTTTTTTCTATAGATCTAATTGAGTTGTTAGTTTTCTTTTTTTAGTTTTAAGAAAGTCACTTTGGAAAATAAGAACTAGGGAAGATGACTGTAATGTACACAATTACCACTCTTTTATGTTCCATACTCTTTCTTTATCTTATCACATGGACCCTGTCTTTCATAGAAAAATGAATATGTCATGTTCCGCAGTAGTGATCGGGCAACTATAATGAACTCATGAAATCAATAGACCATCCAATACTTGATTCTAAAATAAACTGACCCATAATAATTGAATTAATTTAGTTGATGACTAATCAGCCTTATATTCAACAAAAATATATTTCCATGGGAAGTTTACAAAATTACCTAATCAGATGGTTAAAAATTTAACAAACTTTCGTTCCCTTCGTGTGATTGTTGTTCCTTTGAGTATCGTTGATGTTCATTTGAACGAAACAACTATCATTCCCTTCACTCGATTGTTGTTCCTTTGAAGTATCATTGTTGTTCATTTTGTTGTTCCTTCATCTCGGGTCGTGTTGTGCATTCTAAAAAGGAACAACTGTTGTTGCTTCTGTGTTTTTTTCCCTCATTGTTGTTCCTTTCCTTCATGTTGTTAAAACATTAACCATTCCTCTGGGGTACGACTTTCACTAAGTAATTTTCACCAACATTATTTCTAATTATCATCGCAACGATCTGTCATTATTTTGTGGACTATCTCTCATACCTTATCAAATTGTTTTTGGATTAATTTCTTCGAAATATCTTAAATCTTGTTCATAATATCTAACCACCATAATTCGTTTCTTTTCCCTATATGCATGCAAATATATTGGAATGATAATTCTCCTTCATATTATAATAAGGAGTCTTAAGCACAGTTGTACTTGCCATCCTTACACTTCTTTACACCATCCCTTACTCTTAAGGAGTAGATTAGTCTCCCTTAATAGAGCCCTAAATAATAAAAAATAAAAACTGATGAAAAAATAAAAACAAGCAATAAACTTCTCCCACAAATAATAGGGGGTCTCATCACGAGACAACCTACCATGATCATAGGATAATAACGTAAGTGAAATTTCCACTATGGCTACCACACGAGGGCAATGGCCTTTGACATTTTTTTTTCGTCAAAGGACAAGGGGTCTCATCACGAGTTGGCTTGTTCACTTAAGTTACAATCTAGTGAGTAGCATTATCATCATCTGGATACCAAACCAGGATAGTGGTATTTTTGGGAAAAGACGATTCAAATATTTATTAAGGATACAGGCTCATCTATGGGTTAAAAGGAAACCCTGTCGAGGCTATGGACGTCTGTTGGCAGCAGTGGCTCTGCCTGTGGTATGAAAGTTTACCTTAAAAACACCAAGTTTATGTGTGTCTCTAGATTTCCTTTAGTCAATAACAATTCTATCATTTCGGTTATATTCAATAACTCGGGAAAAGTAACAACATTATGATATGTGGAATATTTTTAAATGAACAGACTTAATTTATTCGGCTTATTTTTCCTTAAAACATTTTGAGCATAGGTACAAAAAATCAAATTTCCCACGAAAGAGGACTATCGTTTATGATTACCGTTAAATATGTTTTTTGAAAATTATACATGATTGGTCCCCACTCACAACGACAACATCATTATTACCTCTGACTGGAAATACCTACACTCATTACTTTCACCTACGCTGACAGTTGAGGTCGACCTCTACATTAATGTGGGGAGTGGATGGTTGGCACACTTTTCGATAAGATTGTAATGATTGTAATAAATGGAAAACCCACATTTTTATACACTCGTTGTTCTCTGATATTTTCTATTTTTGGTAATATTTCCTCCAAGCTAGTCTAACCAAGTCTACAACCAAGAACGATAGTCATTCTCATTTTCTCAGTGTGTGCAACCATGAACGAAGTGTGTGTAAGAAGCCAACATTACTACAGGTAACTGAGCAGGAAAGAGAAATCCTACACCGAATGGGGTGGATGGAGTACTTCAACCAGTTGCAAGGATATGATACTAACACCATGCTTGAATTCTTTTAGAACCTGCAGGGAGAAATCTCCATGGTTCGAGATATACAAATTCCAGTTACTCTGGAAATCGTAGCAGAGGTTACAGGTCTCCCTAACTTAGGCATTCAATGGACATGAAGATATACAACACTCAAATAAGCTGTAGAGTCCTTCATAGACCGTGGAGAGGAATTGGATAAAAAGGGAAAGGGACTTAACCCCAACACTCTCAGTGAACCATGGAAATAACTGGTAGGGGTAATTCATAGGTACATCACATGTGATGGATGATACAATGTAATCCGACCACACCACCTCAAACTTCTAGCGGCACTCAAACAATGGTTAGTAATCAATCTACCATTTTTTCTAAATGCCATGTTACATGAGGTTGCCATAAGAGAACATAAGGCCAAGGATCCTGTTACTATCATCAACCACCATGGATTAGTTAAACTGATAGTAAATAATGCCCTGAGTCAAACTCAATTAACTTGGGGTGATATTATCGAGGTCAATAGACCTCTACAACTGGAATAACCTGAATTATACCATGAATACCCACCACAAGAAATTGAAGAGATACAGGAATAGGAGACCACTACCCAAATAGAAGTTCCACCTCCTCAACCCGAAGTCGAGGCAGACCCCATCCAAATTACAGATATTCAGAGCTCACAAACAAAGGCACTAACGAGAAAGAGAAAAAGAGCAATGGTTGCTCCTAAAACCCGCATTGAGAGGAAGAGGAGATGTAGATGGACAGGAGACCCTAAAGAAATTCAGGAAATGACCAATCAAATTCAAGAGACGACTGAAGAAATTCAGGACACAACAAAACAACATGAAGAAATTCAGAACATTATAAAGCATTATTTATAGGAAAATGTTTAGGAAATTGAGAAGGCAGAACAAACCTCACAAGGAAACAATCAGGAAGGCACCCAACCAGCATTGGAGCACTTGACAGAACAATTTTTGAAAATATATGAGGTAGAAATAGCTCAGGTTTTAGGGAGATTAGGGACCTCAATTGACAGAGACACAAATAAACCAGAAGAATACCAAGAATGAGCCTCTTCTTCAAAACCTGCTGAAAACTTCCCTGATATTGAAATGTCATTCCTAGAGGACACAACACAGGAAGAACCTCATCCCGAGGTAAGAAACCCTCTTGAATAGATAGATCACTTGGAAGGAACATAAGAACAACCACCTGTTGACCAGAATGAAGAAGACCTCAAGACCCCTCACAAACAAAAATTAGGCAAAGGCCATAGGAGAATTAGAAAGGTAAAAAAGGAAAATAAGCTATTAAAGAGAAAGGCTAAAAATGTTGAAGTATTAAAGAAGAAAGTTGGAAAACTCAGGGAAATCATTAACGAATTAGGAAAATAGCTAGAACAAGCTGAGAAGGCCCATAAAAGAAAGAAAAACAAAAGGCCCAGAGTGCAAGGAATAAACCCTCTTCCTAAAAGAGCAATCACTACAAACTATGTGGGGACATAGACAGACCCTGAAGAAATAATAGTAGAAGAAGTAGTAGCTCAGAATGTGGAATTAATTCCTTTAGAAACATGAGAAATGATGACATCAGAAGAAACACTCCCCACATAAACAATTGATGATGAGGTACAAACAGATACCCTAGTCTCATATGAAATATCTCAATCCCTTGAGCAGTATGCCACCATTAGGAGATTGGAGGAAGAATCGATGCAGTCCCAACAAATATTGATTCAAAATAGAAATGAATTGATGACTATGGAATAACATCAAGCATCTCAGTCTCAGGAATAGAGTGCTATCGTTGATAGACTAGAAGCAAATCTTATACAAGACCAACAAGCATTGACTCAATCCAGAGATGAGATGATCACTATGGTTGAACATCAAAATGTTGTTAAACAAATGAAGGACATGTCAGAAACAAAAAGTGAAACATATGATGAGCTCAACAGAGCCCAAGGGAAGGTGAAGAAAATACGAAGCCAATTTGAAAAATCTTTGGAGCAAATCAAAGAGATTTGTGATGTTTACTCTTATGAAATCAATTGTAGAGCTCTTGCTACCAATTATACCCTATTCTTGCTAGAACGTTACCTATTGTTAAGGGTAAAAGCCATCAGAGAAGGTAAGCCGATTACATTTACCACTGTCCCTGAGTTCATTTCATGTTTTAGAGAGTAGGAAGAGAAGGTACAATACTTTCTGTGTGAATTATACTTCCATAACTTCATTTTGGAAGATGAAAACATAGATAACCCTAGTCCATTTATTGGGGACATATAGTTTCAGGCATTGATGTCCTTCACTAAGAACCAATTCAGATGGGGAAAATCTCACAAGAATTTTATAAAGAGGGAAATTGGGTTAGATCTCTGGATCATAGGGGAGCCCCCAAAGTCCTTTCCAGCCATTATGCGACATAGAACCTTCATGAAAAGGGAGGGGGTCGTGGACTCTTCAGCCCCCATCCATAGACATGTTATACATTCAGGCATCATATATTTTAGAGAACTCAAAGAAGAAGGTCTTGTTGCTTCTAAGATGAGATGGGATGCATCAGCCAATGAAGTCAAAAGTAGGGAACCCTTTGGGTTCAAGAATTTCTTTGCAGCTACCTACAGAGTGGAAAGATATTCTAGAATGCTCTAGGAGGAAGGACCTGCTTGGATTGGGTGTATATATAATCCCCCTATCATTTGGTTTCCTCCAGAAAGTTACCAGAAGGATTATTAAATTAATAAGAAGAGGGAGGATGTTGCTTTTGTAGAGCTCAAAAGAAGTAATGGGTTCAGGAGACCTGGCGAACCAAATTTTCCTCCTTACAACATCATTGCTTTACATGTAAGATCTCAGCTTGCATGAGGACATGGA
>JZKD02S1674919.1:50155-86616 GCA_000966675.3 Picea glauca
TAAGGAATAGATCCATTTCAGAGTATCTCATTAAATGGAAGAAACTATCGGCTGAAGATTCCACTTGGGAAGATGAGTCTTTTATACAGAAGCATCCAGAGTTTCTCAAGCATTGCAGACAACACTTGTCTCAAGGGGAGGGGAATGTTATGCCCTAATATTGTCTCATTACCCCTTAATTGGGGCATATTACATTAGTAATGTTACTTTATTTATGTCGGCTTTATTCCATTAGTTGTAATTATACCTCCTAGTCTCCTATATATACCAGGGAGACATTTTCATTTGGAATCATCTTGTACTTGAAAATTTATGTGGGGTAAAAGGAGGCTTCCCCTTCGAAGAGGCTTATTATCTGAAATTCTCTCCTTTTCAAGGCATTGAGTAGTTATTCTGAGGTTTTTCTATGCTATATTGATATTTGGTTCTTAACATACAACATTTTGTTGAGGATTGTATGGAACAAAGATGATTCAGATTATATTGAGAATGAAATGGAACACACACAAAAATATAGAGAGTACAAAAATACAATGAAACCCAACTTTTATTAATGAAAAAAATAGTAGAGTATTGTAGAACACAAACTAGCTAGAATGGTGGTAGCTTATCTCTAAAGAGAAAGAGATGTAGCGATGCTCATTCACAACAAAAAAATATTACAAAGAGGCTGAAAAGGTCCTTTTATCATGAATCCTTAAAAAAGGAGGAAAAAACACTAAACGTCAAAAACCTAACCATAGAAAATGAAACACCAAAAGTATTGTGGGCCCCAAGGTGGTTAGTTGATACATCAACTTTCCGAGGGCACAAAATTTGCATACGATCTCTATTTGGGGTGAAAAATAGCTTGTTGGAAAGAGATATCCAAGTATTATAAATTTTGACTAGGGATATGAGATGTTGATGGCAACCCTTATCCCCCAGAATATTAAAAAAAAATTGTTTGGGGCCTCAAAAAAGCCTTAAATGTTTTGGACCCAAAAAACAGTATAAAAACTACCGAGAAGATAGATAACCATTGAGTCAATGGAAGAGCTGGGTGGCCACCAATATCCACCTAGATCAATCCTCACCCATTAGGAATAAATGGTATCCATTGATTCAAGTTCCCTCATCACATGGGGAAACTTCTATTGAATTTGGCTCTTGGTGAGACACTTGCCTTGGTGAAGAAGCATCCATGCTTTGATTACCTGATAGAGTTGTATGTTCTAATGGTGGGTGACTTTCATTTGTGTATCCATGATTTTATCAATTGTAGCTTGCTTAAGGAAGTTAGGGTTTAGTTTTGTAGGGGGAAAGTGCTCAGTTACCTCTGAGGTGTCTAGTAGAGGTGGAAAATATGGGTGAAGGAGCTCCACATTAAATATTGGATGCAGGCCAAGGAATGGGGAAATACTTAATTCAAAATAATTCTCACCTACATCCTTGGTGATGGTGTAAGGCCCATATTGAAGTGGGAAAATATTTCAATTAAATCCTACAAGGAACTCTTTCTGCAAATGTAACTAGACCTTATCACCAACTTGAAACTTGTGTGGAACCCGATATTGGTCATGTCGTTGCTTATACTTGGAATCGGATTTATGCAAGATGTCATGGACTTGTTGGCGAATGTGTTTAATTTATTCAACAAATATGGTTGCATTATCATCCTTAGTTTAAGAATGGGCATATTCTCCCTATGTGGATGCAATGGGCACATCAATTAGAGCTAATCGATAGAACCCCAAGCACACTTGAAAAGGGTTTTTTCCAGTAGAGCTATGAAGGGATCGATTGTAGCTTTGTTGAACATAAAGAAGAATCTCATCCCATGTTTGGGGATGTTTGGAGTTGTACATTATCGGGATACGCACAATCACCCTATTGAATACCTTCATCAGTCCATTAGACTGGGAGTGGAAGAAAGTTGATTTGGTGAGCTTGGTGTCCATCAATGACCACATAATGGACCAAAATGTACTCAAGAACCTGTTGTCATGATCTGAAATGATATTCTATGGTATCTCGAAATGAACCCAAACTCAATCGAAGAAGAGCTTAGCAGTGGCCTCGACTATGATACTCTTCTTCTAGGGTGTCAAAATTACCATCTTAGAGAATTGATCAATAACCACAAAGAAATGGTCATTACCATGCATGAGTGAAGGTATACCATACATGTAATCCATGGAGATGGAATCCCAAGGCTAATTATGAGTAGGAAGAGGGGTGTATAGCCCCTGTTTCTTAATTGTAGGTTTGGCGATGGCAGAGGCAGTGCATGATTTGATATACTTGTCGAATCTTTGGAAATTAAAAATACTTTTGCAGTACTACCACTATTTTCTCCATTGTTTCTTGCCACTCAACTATAGTGAGTTTCCCAAATCATCTTCACACGCTCACTTGAGGGAACATAGAATTGGACCAGATGGGATAGTAGTCCATCCTAGAGATAAAAGTATGAAACCAATTTCCTTGTCAAATGGTTGTTGTAGGTATGGTAACATGAGGGATGGTGTGGAGCAGAGGTGATCTTTCAGATCCTAGAATTCTTATCTATCCAAATACACTTTAATGATAAACAACTTGCAAATAACTAAGAAAAAACAAAACAACAATATTAAAATCACATACACAAGTTTGATAACAAAGTTCACCCAATTTGGGCGGTGTCTCTGGGTTTGCTTCCAATAGAGACCTCTTTATTAATGCTCAAATGATTCTATTTTACAATGACCTTTTTCTTCATTGCTCAAACTCAGAAACAGAGTATGTCATCGAATTCCTTGCGAAAGTTTGATAAAAATGAGTATAAAGTTCATAAAAGTTTGTGTCGGAACCGCGTGGCACCTATTATGGTGCATACTCCAAGTCTAATTACCCTTGGGAAGAAACTTTGAGATTGTATTCTACATAATAATGATGTATATGTCTCGATACACATGTTGTTAAATAGAGTGTGGGTCCTAACCTCCTTTCCGTAAAATTAAGTCAGCATTAAATATGTGGTGGGTGGGTTCTGTAACAAAACCACACCCTTTGGTGAAACGGTGAAGTGGTTAGGATTTTATATAGTGGCTTCTGGGGTTGAACCTCATCGAACACATTATATATAGTGTTTTTTTGTAACATATATACAATGGTTATAATATAGTTTCGGAGCATATTATATATGGTATGTTGGTGATAGCCCACAAATGTAGAGGCTTAGTGACATAAGGTTATGTTAAACCATGGGCCAGGGGATTAGGCCCTCGGCCCCTTTTTCCACCAACTATCACAAAACACAAACATATATATATATATATATATATATATAGTGTCGCTTATAGTTAAGGAACAATGTTATGGTATGATGGTTAGGTCGTTGGTTTGGTTGGTGGGAGACTCGGGTTCGATCCTCCAGGCTCCAACAAAATTTTAAATGACCTTGCCCATTAATTACCAATGGGAGGTTTCCACGAGGAAACCTCTTATTGGTATATCCTTTCCACTTGTCAATCTATGATTGGTCCATGTAACATGTATGATTTTCCACATCACCTGCCCAGTCAGCGTACAGTGTGCCACAGGGAACCTTAGGGTGTTGCCACATCAAAAATGTATAGTCTATATGGTAGTGCCATGTTTCACCCTTGAAGTGGTGACACATGTCACCTTGACCCCTTTGAATTTGAATTTTTCCCTGGTTTGACCCAAACTTTGACCATCCATAACTTTTGCATACGACCTTTTTTTGAAGAAATTTTTGTGTCATTGGAAAGTTATCGTTGATCTCTACATATTGATGGAATTTTAAAGAGAATTTGGGATGATTTAATTTTGAGCAGTTATGAATCCTTCTGGAACTCTATGAGTTTTTTGGATCCTACTAGACCTCTGTGATCATTCCTGGATCCTCCTAGATCATTCCACCCCATTGGAATCTTTTTGGACCGCCAAATTTTTTTTATCGCTCAAAAAATAAGTGGGGGTAAAGTTCCCTCACCCTTTCGATATCCATCAAGTTTGTTTTTCTTGGTTTCACCCCTTTAATACAAACTCAAATATATTCAACATCACCTCACTATGAAGTCTCGATTCTTCTGTCGAGAATAACATATTCATTTAGCTCGTCTAAATACTCAAGAGAAAAATCATCAACTGTTGTAACCTGAATACTTTCATCTTCATCGATAATCATAGGAGGCTCATAAAGCTTCAAATTCTCGACATTTATCACTGAATATATTTGCATGAAGGCTAGTAGATCTAAACAAAAGGCATTAGTACCAATATTCTCCAAGATATTGAATGGACCATATCGGATTGGCCTTAAATTTTTACCTTCATTCTTCATTCTATCCTTTCTCATATGTAACCATACTTGATCACTGTCTTCGAATTGATGATTAACCTGATGTTTTTCATGCCTTTCTTTGTACTTGGCTTGGTTCTTTTCCAACCATTCTTGTATTTTTTGATGTATCTATTGGATCCTTTGAATTAACCACTTATCTTTATCTGTATCATCTTGTCCATCTCCTTTACTTTATTCTCCAAAATAAATATCCATAGGTGATTTAGCCAAGTACCCCAAACATACTTCAAAAGGTGTTTTTTGAGTAGAAGAATGCATGGCATGATTATAGGCATGCTATATGTAAGGAAAAGTCTCATCCCATAACTTATGATGCTTGCTGCAATATCCTTGAAGTGGATGTACCATTGTTCTATTCACCACCTCTTTCTTTCCATCTGTCTGCAGATGAAAATTTGTGCTCTTCTTTTACTTGGTTTCCATGAGCTCCCATAAATGAGTCCAAAAGTTTCCCAAAAAGAGAGAGTCTTAATCTAATATAATAGATGTAGGCAGCCAAAAATGAACCCAAGCATTAGAAAAGAACATATGTGTTGTATGTTCAACTATGAAATGTTTCTTGCATGGCATCAAGATACACATCTTGCTTAATCGATCCACAACAACGTATAAATAATCACGACCTATCCTAGACATTGGAAAACCCCCTACAAAATCCATGGATACACTTTCCCATGGATGAGAATGTACTGGAAGTGGCGTATATAATCCCAATTTTTTGTTTCTAGGCTTACTTGTGGCACATATAACACACCCTTTTATATACTTGGAAAAAGTCTCATTTATTCGATGCCAATAAAAGTATCTCTACAACTATGCTAATGTATTACCAACCCAAAAATGACCAGAAATGAGAGATGTATGAGCTTCTCTAATTATATTTACTCTTTCATCCTTGGGTATAAAAATATTTCCAAGATGATATAACAAATTATCATGCATATAATAATCAAACTGTTGATTTCCACGAGTTAATGCTTCATACTCATCTTTAAAATCATCATCCTTAGAATATTGTTCAACATAAATTTCATGAGCTAAAGGATTATACCTTAGTATTGTGGATGCATTAATCACTAGTCTTGACAACATATCTGCAACCTTATTGTGAATAACTTTCTTATACTTGATTACTAGATGAAATTGTTGTAAGAAACCCATCCACTTGAAATGTTGGAATTGTTGTAGCTTGGTATGTGACTGAAAATATTGTAATGGTTGATGATCTATATGAATTATTTTCTCCTTTCCCATTAAGTAACACTTTCATTTCTTCACTCTTTGTGCCAACATATACAATTCCTGATCATATGTCAGATATTTAATTATTGCTTGCGTGAAACTTTCATAATGATAACATATATGTTTACCACATTGCATCATGACTTCTCCCATGGAATATCCACTTGCATCGGTTTGAATCTCAAATGGTTGTTGTAGATCTGGTAGAGCCAAAATTGGTGCGGTGCTTATCTTTTCCCTCAATGTCTTGAAGGATTTTTGTTGCTTTCCTCCCCATTGAAATACTTGTTTCACACTTGTTAATGCATGCAAAGGAGCTTCTATAAAAGAGAAATTAGCAATGAATTTCCTCCAATACTATATTGCTCCCAAGAATATCATGACTTATGTGTAAGTAGTTGGCTTGTGCCATTTTATAATGACTTATTCTTTTGCAGGATCTATCTTCAGTTGACCATTTCCTACAATGTGACCCAAATATACTAGATAGGTTTCTCCAAATTCACATTTAGACATCCTAATATACAACTTCTACTTCTTTAAGAGTTCAAAGATTGTCTTGACATGCTTTATATGATCTTCCTATATTCAACTAAAGATCAATATATCATCTAGGTAGAAAATACAAAAATCATCTATGTAAGGCATGAATACATCATTCATTACCCTCATAAATATCACATGTTCATTACATAAACCAAATGGCATAACTAACCATTTGAACAACCCCTACTTTTTTTTTAAAGCAGTTTTCCATATGTCACTTTCGACAATTTTGATCCGATGGTAACCATTTCTCAAGTCCAACTTAGTGAAATAAACAAAATTATTTAATTGATCCAATAAGTCATCAATTCTAGGAAGAGGATAATAGTTCTTTACCGTAATCGTGTTCATGGCTCGGAAGTCAATACATATCCTCCACGTTCCATCTTACTTCAGAACTAATACTATAGGAGAACCACAAACATAGGAGCTTGGTATGATGCTTCCTTTATCCAACAAATCCTAAACTTGCTTCTTTATATTTGCCACGGTGATCAATCACTGATGACCTATACATTCCAATGTTGGGAAGATGAGCATCCTACTAAAAATAGATTTCATGTTCAACATCCCTCTTAAGAGGAAACCATGTTGGTTCCTAAAATAACTCATCATATTTAGATATGATTTTAGACAATTCCTATTTATGATCTGGATCACAACTTGATAAATAATACTTTATATTTTCTTATTTATGTTTCACTATCATGAGAACAAAGGATTTACTTGTGCTCACAAGTCTTTTCATTTTCCCTATACTCACTAAAGAAACATTAGTTTTGATTCGATGAGCTTTGACAATAAATTCAGCCCCGTCCTTTAAAATATGATATTTATTCTCTTCATGGTAGAATATAGCTTTCCTGTCAAATAAATATGGACTACCCAAGACAATGTCACAAATGTCAAGAGGCACAAAATCTAACTCAACCTTGTCAAAGAACTTAGTTGTAATTTTAAACCTGATCTTACATTGTTTCATCACCTGCAACTTAGCATATTCACACAGTCAACCTAATGGATATGGATTTTTATAAGGTGTGGTCTTTAAACCCAACTTATTAACAATTTATTCAGATATTCTATCAACTTGAGATCCACTCTCAAACAAAGTATCTACCTTTGTATGATTGACTATAACCCTGACATGAAAAACCCCACTTCTTTTCTTTTGATCAGTGACACTTTCCAATTTGGTGGATTGAACTAAAGAATTATAATTGATAGTATATATACCTTTTATTCCTATTTCCATGATCTTTGATTCATGCCCAAAATCAGATCCTAGTTCCCTTCGAGTTGATGCAAAAGTATTCTTCTTCCCTTTATCCTTGAACTTATTTGGTTGTAATTCTAGATGCAGTTTCCAACACCATGATTCCTCATGTCCCTTTTTCTTACAGTGGGAACATGTAGGTATTTCTTCAACTTGATTTACTATAGTTGAATTCTTACTCTTCCATTTTCCTTTCTGTTTCTTCTATAACTTGTATGGCTTCTTATCTTCAATCACATGCTTCCCCTTACTAGCCTCCAGGTGTGTAGCTTGTATTGACACTTTATCAATGTTAGTAGGGTTAAAAATTAAAATAGTGTGTCGAAGATATGAGTGCATGCTACCGATATACTTTAGAAGAGTTTTGCGAGTATACAACGAAATTCCTAAGGATAATTCTTTTTTTTTTTAATTTATGTGTATATGCTTGAATATTTTAGCATTTACCTTTCCTTAGATGCTTCCATTCTATAATCGTCGTTTGAGTATAAGCTAATGGATAGAATTTTTTTCTTATAACCTTAGTAAATTTATCCAAAGAGGAGATCACTTTACACTTTTGAATAAGATCAACTTGTGTCTTACTCTACCACTGTATTAAGTTTGCTCCACTTAGTCGAAGAGTAGCTAATTGTAGCTTTGCAACATCATCCATGATATTTTGAAACCTGCAATATACCTCTATTTTATTGATATAGTTGTCGAATTTCTCGGCATTCAATTCTCCATCATAGTTCGAAAAATCAAACTTGACATCCAATTTTAATAAAGGAAGATTATGATCTGACTTCTTAGAGGGATTTTTTTTATGTGAAGAATGTTTACTTCCCTCATAAGAATAATATGACAAGGATGATGGTGAGGAGGGTTCTGAAGGACCACCTTCATTACCTTCTCTTTCCTCTTTGATTGGTTTAACTTTCTCTGATGCACCTTCCTCCTTGGCCTTCTCTCAACCCTCGTACATTTCTTCCACCATGGATTTCATTAAATTAAAATCCTCGAATAAATCATCTTCGGAGTTGTAAAGAACCAATTTTCTCGTCGAAGTCATTTCTCTTGGACGAGTAAAACTTCTTGAACCAATATCTAGATTGGAACTTGCAAGTTTTCCTTCTCCTCGCTTTGATTTGGACCTTGTAAGAATTCACTCGCAAACACTTGTCAAATCTTCCTTTGATACCAATTTTATCCAAAAAAATAATTATTTTATTATTAATCTTTAAAAAATAATAACATCTACTTGATCTTCAAAAAAAAAATGATCGTTTGATTGTTTGCAATTTACATGTGAAATACTTATCTATCCAAATACACTTTAATGTAGATGTGGCATTTTGAACAGCTTCAGTCTCTTGACAAAATAAACCAATATCAGGTTATGCTTGCTCCCCCACTATAACCAATGAAATGCAATGTGGTCCACTTCACCCACATATGTGAATGGAAGAATCACTCTGCCTCCTCAAGATCCTATGAATCGTCTGGTTGGATATTTGTGGTTGTGATGGTAGAACTAGGTTATGCATCGATGATTCAATTTCCTTGTTCTAAATTAGATTCTGAGTAAGGGTCTAACTTATTTTCTTTAAGCTTGGCCAACAATGACTATTTCCAGTGTCATTCATTAGTGTTGTGCCAAGATATTTTATGTAACTCACACCACTTTTCGTTGTCCTTCTTCATCTTCTCATTACCCTTGTTTTCTTGTAGCCTGGATTGGTTGTCTTGAGTTTGGATTTCCTTGTTATCCCCCTTGTTATTCAATTTAGGGTTGAATTTACCATACTTATATTGTTGCATATTTGTATACCTAAACTCCCGCTTATTTTTTTACGTAAATTTCTACTCGATTTTGACAGCATATCAATAAGTGTCTACCAGTGAGAAGATGTCCAAGAAATCCATCTCTATTTGGATGTACCTGTGTAGTACATTGTAGTACCTCACAAATAGGCACCACTTGGAGTCTCTGATACCCAAATTTGAGCACAAGGTATGGAATATGTTAGTGTACTTTGGCACCATCTAGTCTCTCCCCTAAAGCAAATTCATCCATCTTATGTATCGGTCATCATAGTTTCCAACAGGTTAGAATTCCTCCTTTAGGGAATAAACAAAGGCCACCCAAGTGGGTCCTCTCCTAAATTTCATAGACTCATCTTCATTGTGTCTCTCCCAATAACTTTACCACCAATATTTGATGTGGGGAAGGGCTTTAAGGAGCACAAAGGAAATATTTTCAGCGTCAATTTTTTTTTGACCAGAGTAATAACCCTCTAATAGATTTAACCATTTATCCAAATAATATGCATCTATATGGCCTTAAAATAAATGGATATCAAAGTTAACTTGTATATTGAAGGGTGTGACACCTCCGAAATGACTTCTTGTTGAAGGTGATTTGCTCGTTTTCAACATTCGTCGAAGGATTTGGGTGAAGTTGTCCATCATATCATTCATCTATCATGTGAAGGATTTCTCGAGCAACATATGGATAATATATCTTTCTTCATCATCTTTATTTTATTTTTCCAAGGGAGGTTTCTTGGGACGGTGAGAGAGATCGTCCCCAAGTGAAACTAGCTCAATAGCCAACTCTCTATCCCCTAACCTCATTGGGGACATACATTGAGATATAACAAGGAGCAGACTGATTTGATACCACTGATCTAGATTATATTGAGAATGAAAGGGAACACAAACTGGCTAGAATGGTGCTAGCTTATCTCTGAAGAGAAAGAGATGTCATCTATGCTCATTTGCCAAAAGTTGATTAAAAAGAGGCCAAAAATGTCCTTTTATAACGAAGCCTAAAAATAAAGAGGAAAAAACCCTAAACATCAAAACCTTAACCATAGAAAATGAAATTCCAAAAGTATTGTGGGCCCCAAGGTGGTTAGTTGATACGTCAACTTCCCGTGGGCACAAATTTTGCATACGATCTCTGTTTGGGGTGAAAAATAGCTCGTTGGAAAGAAATATCTAATAATTATAACATTTGGTTAGGGATACGAGATGTCAACGACAACCCTTGGCCTCCAAAATGTCCAAAAAACATTGTTTGGGGCCTCAAAACAACCTCGAAAGTTTGGTATCTGAAAAACAATAGAACAACTACGAAGAAGATAGAAAATCATTGAGTTAGAAGAGGTGGATGGCCACCGATATCCACCTAGATAAATCCTCCTTCATTAGGAAGAAATGGTCTCCACTACATCAAGTTCCCTCATAATATGGGTAAACCTTTGTTGAATTTGGCTCCTGGTGAGCCACTTGGCTTGTCAAATAAGTTTCCTTATTTTGATGACCTGATAGAGATATATGTTCTAATGGAGGGTACCTTTCATTTGTGTACCCATGATTTGATCAACTGTAGCTTGCTCAAGGAAGTTAGATTTTAGTTTTCTAGGGGACAAGTTCTCATCTACCTCTGAGGTGTCCAATAGAGGTGGAAAATATGGGTAAAGGAGATCCACATTAAAGATTGGATGTAGGCCAATGAATGGGGGAATACTTAATTCAAAATAATTCTCACCTACAACCTTGGTGATGGTGTAAGGCCCATATCAAAGTGGGAAAATATTATGATGGGGTCCTGCAAGACACTCTTTTTACAAATGTAACCAGACCTTATCACCGACTTGAAACTTGTGTGGAACCCGATGTTGGTCATGTCAGTGCTTATACTTGGCATTGAATTTATTCAATATTTCATGGACTTGTTGGCGAATGTGTTGAATTCATTCAATAAATCTAGTTTCCTTATCATCCTTAGTTTAAGAATGGGAATATTTTCCCTATGTGGATGCAATGGGCACATCAATTAGAGCTAATGGATAGAACCCCCAACACACTTGAAAAGGGTCATGGCTAGTAGAGCTATAAAGGGTTCGATTGTATCTATGTTGAACATAAAGAAGACTCTAATCCCATGTGTGGGGATGTTTGGAGTTGAAAATTCTCTGGATATGCACAATCATCCTGTTGACTACCTTTGTCTAACCATTAGCCTGGGGGTGGAAGGAAGTCGATTTGGTGATATTGGTGTCCATTAATGACCACATAATGGAACATAATGTACTCAAGAACTTGCTATCATGATCTGAAATAATAGTCTATGGTAGCTCAAAATGAACTCAAACATGCTCGAAGATAATACTCCCTTCCCGCCCATATATTTTTTTTCATAGTCAAATGAATGATATGATACAGAGGAGGAAATGAGTGTTGCAAGTAAACAAAACTAGTTCTAGAAGTGGAACATAACTATGTTCAATGAAAGGAGGTGCATGCGGGAGATGGAAACTCAGGGGAATGTTCCCTCCTGGGCATAGGGTGTCAAGCTGTGAAGGATATAAACAAGGCTTTGCTTGGTTGAGGATGCAAAACTGCCAAGGTAAACAGTTTATAAATCAAAGCGAGAACCGAAAATAGGCTCAATATGGAAAGTAAGAGAATGAGATGCAATCACAACTTAACGCCAAAAAATGTCCTTTCTCATAATCTTAGTCTACTTGGTTTGAAAAAGAGATAAACTTTCACCAAATGGAAGTCCGTTCAAATCCAATTTACGAGTGTGAAAGAGACAAGTTCACTCGGCAATCTTTTTTCTTTTTGAAAACGATTCGGAAAATAGATTAAATCAAACTTGTTTGGGAGTCCTATAGGTATAGTTCAATTTGTTTATGAGTGATAAATGAGGTTCAACATAAATTTATGTATTAGCTATAAGGGACTCCTGGTCCTTTGGAAAAAAATCTCTTCTTGGGCACCGGATAAAGCATAGGATCTAACTAGGGTACCCATGTTTGGTAAGTCTCTACCATTTGATAATGATACTTCTAGTAGCATATAGAAGGTTTTGTGTCTCTATAAAATGGATTCGTACCTAAGGAATATGAGTGACAATCATAGGATGATGCAAGTGTGCATGATGGAATGGATACCTATCCTATATGTTGGGTAGCGAAAATTCCTGCCCAAAGTTACGAACGGGTGACATAATGATGAAAACCGCAAGAATCCCTAGATAAAACTAAAAAAAACAACTCAATCAACTCTTGTATTAGTCCATTAGGAGAAAATATTATCCGAAACTATGCAAAGTGGGTAAATGTTTTCTATAAATAGTAAAAAAAAACAAATTTACTATACCATTTGTATATTTTACCCAAATTACCTCTGAACTTCAACTGGTGATTGTGGGAGCTACGAGTGACAGAATCGACAACTTTCTGGACCAGGTAATTCCTCCTCCTCTCCTCTTTCTTTTTAGTGGATTAGATTTTGTATTTAGGTTCCAATTTTTAAGTTATTTAGGGCACAAATTAGAACTTTAGGTGTACGCGGGATACCATTCATCGGGTCGCGTATACACATGATTATACACGGTTGTCTAAAATACATCAAGTGTATACTCATATCTATATGCGACTGTGAACACTGAAGGCCACATATATGTCTGTAAACATTATTTTTAGTGGTTGCTAACTCAAAAAAGGATTTTTCTCTTGTAGGATGGTTCTAGAGTGGAGGGAAAGGGAACATGAAGAGGTAGATGTTGTTGTGGAAAGATATTCAGGGGCCCAAATGGCCTTGAAAATATGTGGGTTGTATAATTTTTGGTCTCTCAAAGGGATGAGGGTCCAATTGAGATTTCTACAGTTGCTTGTGGACTACTAGGATCCAGATAGTGAGAGCTTCAACCTTGATGGGAAACCATTAAGGATTGAAGTCGAGGACATTTATTTCTTGATGGGTTTGTCATGTCGAGGTGAGGTGGTCAACCTCAAATCCCGATGAGATGGGAGAGGTATGCAAATAGAGGAATATATAGATGCTCATTACATTGTAGGGATCAAGAGGGTTGGGAGTCAACTCCCCATTCGAGCGATAAACAATCTAAGCCTCAATATTGTTGTCCTCATTTTGACACAGATCACAGGATTGACCTCTTTGAACCAGGCATCGAGGCCACTTATGTTCCACTTAGTAGAGTGCTTGAGACCCATGGTGTACGACTGGTGCACCTCACTACTGGCTAAAATGAAGAGCCAATTGACAGAATGAAAAAAGGGTAGTAAGAGGAACCTCGAGTTCACTTCTATCTTGTGTAGCTTTTTCTTCTAGTGGGTTCTAGGTTTGGGACCTAGAGTTGAGATCATTTTTCATGGACTTCGCGATCCATCCATGGCATGATGGACCGAGGTGATGAGACAGAAGGGGGGAGGTAGGTTTCCCACACCCTACAATGATGAATTCTTCTACTGCTGGAGACGACATGTCATAGCTCTGAGTGACTACCCTTATTTGGGGATCGACTTCATAGGGGACCCTGACATTCCATTACCACCAGAGACTGCCTACGGAGATATAGTTATGTCAAAGTTTTTTAAATATTTCATTTTTTTGTATTTTTGTATAGGAAAACAAAAATATTTTTGGATGAAGTTTAAGTTCTAACTAGACATGTATGTGATGCAGACGTAGGTCCACGATGGCTGAAAAGACTTCCACGACATCATTGGAGGCACCGGGGAGATGAGACAGTGGGAGGAGATGCAGAGAGAGTCCTTCAAAACATGCAGAAAACCTGTCTCATTTTACACAAAGGATTCTGGTGGTTCAGCTGGAGGATCTTCCAAAGGCTATGCAATGGCAGGTGGTAGGCGTGCCCCGATCTTGGGTGCGACTCTTTCAACGTCTCGCAAATGCCGTAGTTTTTTATCATGACACTCATCGGGTGCCATAGGATTATATGTCATGACTTTTGTATGATCAACTATATATGTGTATTGAGGGTGTTGGCCCCAATTTTTTACTATAAACATCATATTTTTTTAAATATATATAAAAACATGGTTCTTCAGCTTTACTATGTAACAAATGCCAATCTAAAAAAACATTAGCATATGCATTAGATACATAATTAGAACTCCTAGGTATGTGATGATAACTAATAAAATCAAACTATCATTCTAAAATTCATACCCGTAGAAATCATTGGAGCAACATAGGGTTATGCACACGGTTACTTCCATTCAACTGACATACTACTAACTGGGAATCCATGTGAACCTCCAAAGAGAGAATACCATGTGAAATGGAATCACACAAAATTTCTATAATGGTGCTATATCCATCCACATTATTCGTGGAGGGCCCTAGGCATATGCCACCTGAAGACACCAATAGACCCTCGGGTGAGTAAACAACCCAAGCGGTGGAAGCCAAGTTTTGTTTATGATGATTGGACCCTTCTACAAATCCTATGTAGACTGAAGACTTCGTTGACATCTGCCAACCAAGGGAAAACTCGATAAGTAAGATGAAGATGAAAAATAAAGGGAAAAGATATATACACTAAATTACATTAGTATACAAAGAGTTACACCCAATCTTGTGGCTCAAGCGTAATATATTTTGAAATAGATCCCATTCTTGGGCTCAGACAACATGTTCCCTTCATAATCTTCTAATTTATAGGCTCCTTTTTATAAGACACACCACACAATATAGGGATCATGTCACATGGGTTTGAACTTTCCTGCCCCCAGTGGTTCTTTGGATTGATCATGTAAAAGGACCAAGTCACCCTCAAAGTACAACCGAGGAAAGACAGACTTATCACACTGGACCTTGACACATCTTTTATTTGTTTTGATAGTCATAGATGCTTCTTAACGCTTCTCATCAAGACTATCTAGATGCATGAGGTGTTTTTCAAGATCGAAAGTGTCAGGTAGGAGTGAAACTGGCAATCTAAGAGAAGGGATTCACATTCAATAGGTAAGATCGACTCCACATTGTGTACTAACTGGAAAAGAGAAAAATCGGTGGCATTCTTGACCAAGGTTTGATATGCCCAAAGTGCGGGATTCAGCATGATATGCCAGTCAAATTTTCTCTGGTTGACAATTTTCTGCATAATGGTCTTGAGAGACTTGTTCATGGCCTCTACCTGTCCACTTTCCTGGAGGTAGTAAGGATAAAAATGACCATGCTTAAACCCCATTTTAGATGCTAGTTCTTCCATCATTTCATTCTGAAAGTGACTGCCATGATTAGTGACAATCTCACTTGGTATTATGAACCTGGCTATAATTTGATTGAATACGAAGAAAGAGACAGTGTTCCCTTCGGATTTGACTATAGGCATAGCCTTGAACCACTTAGTAAAGTAGTCTACGGACATGATAATGTGTTGATGCCCCCCAACTAAAGTTGGGTTGAAATCCACAAATTCCACCCCCCACTTGGTGAAGGGACTGACATTAATGATTGGAAGGAGAGGGGATGGATGCGAGTGCATTTTCCGAGTGAACACCTGGCAAGGGTGACATTTCTTGACCGCTTCAATGCAATATTTAATGATAGACGACCAAAAATAACTGGCTCGCAAAATTTTCTGGGTTGTCGCAAGCCCGGATAGATGACCACCACAAGCCCCATTGTGGAAATTGTTTAGAATAGACTCGACTTATTTGTGAGTTAAACAAATATGCAATATATTGTATACTCCTTGATGATACAAAGTGTTGTCGACGATAAGGTAGTTCTTAGCTTGGTATCGTATATGTTGTCGGTCATCTCGCAAGAGATGTTGATGGAAATTCAAATTTTGAAGATGGAGAACAATGTCTCCATACTAGGGGTCGGACGACGAGACAAGGAAAATGTGTTCATATGCAAATGAATCAACATGAATAACATCCTTGTCTAATCGAGGGAAGTCGAATATTAACTTTGCAAAGACTAGTGATTTCTTGGATTTCGTAGAAGCAAAATCAAGATCAAATTATTGTAAAATGACAATCCATTTATTGCACTTTCTCCCTATGATACGCTTGGTAACGACGTATTGAAATGGATTGACATTGACAACCACCGTAGTTTTTCAAAACAATATATAATGTCTTAATCGTTGGACTGCATGAAGGGCAGCCAAAGCTAGCTTTTCAATGTGAGAATATTTGAGTTCAAAACTGACTAAGTTTTGACTAAGATAGTAAATGACGTTCTCATGGAGCTCATAATCCTCTTGAACCAACACCATACCAATCGTCTCTTCAGAATTAGCGACATAAAGAAAGTAGTCCCTACTATAGTCTGGTGACTTTAGCAGATGCATCGATACCAAGGATTTCTTCAAAGCATCGAAGGATTCCTAGGCTCACTCATCTCAGATAAAAGGAGTCTCCTTCTTCAAGAGATGCATGAAACCCTTAGTAATATTGGCACAGTTCACTATAAACCATTGTAAAAATTTAGCTTTCCCCTGTAAACCTTGAAGTTTTTGAATAATGCACGGGGGAGGCAATTGAAGTATTGCCTCAACCTTTAACGAATATACCATGATCCCAGTCTCAGAGACTAAAAATCCTAGAAGACGACCTGAACTAATGAAAAATATGCATTTATGAGGGTTCAACCGGATGCGCGAATAACGACATATTTCAAATACTAGCCGAAGGTTCTTAGGGTGATCCACTCTCTTATAGGAGTGAGAAGTAAGGTCATCAAGATAGGCCTCAACTATATGCTTGATATTGTGAAATGCGAAGATCATAGCACATTGGAAGGTTTCTCCAGCATTTTTAAGGCCAAAAGGCATCTTTCGATATGCGAAAGTACCCCAAGGACAAATAAATGTTATCTTATGTTGATCCTCGGGTTTAATCTGAATTTGGTTATACCTTGAAAATCTGTCCATGAAAGAAAAAAATTCACTCCCCGCACACTCGTTGAGAATCTGATCGATGAAAGGCATAAGGAATTTGTCCTTAGGACAAGCCTTGTTTAGGTCATGAAAATCCATGCACACACGAATGGTTATTTTCTTCTTATTCACAAGAACAGGATTGGATACCCATTCAATCAAGGGAACTAGGTAGATAAAGCCAACATTAAGCAATTTATCTACATTTTCCTTAATAGAAGGGGCCTTCTTGGGATTGACAAATCTAAGATGTTGTTGAATAGGATTAGCATCTGGGTAAGTTTTAATCTCATGTTCGACAATTAGAGGTTCGATTCATGGAATATCTTCAGATGACCAAGCGAATACATATCAGAATTCCTTGAAGAGTTCGATGTAGATCAAAATTTCTTATGGTGAACAATCCACACCTATGTATACATTTTCAATCTTTCCAGGGATATGAGAGATATCAATCGTGATGGTAGGTGAGATACTCACCATGTTTCCTTCAACATAAATGTCATGTGTATCAAGTGGAACTACAGTGTGACCGACTATCTCGCTCAAAGTAGATCTAAAGTCATCTTGTTCGATTCTAACAAGATTTGGGAGAAAATAAGAGAGGTGATGCATATCATCCCAAGGTTTTTCAGAACCATTCATCGCCTCGACGATGGATTCATCCGAAGGTAAAGTCTCATCAAATTAGTCATGTGAAAAAGACGATGAAGTGGCCCACACGGGCTCAAGAACAGGATCCTCCTCATTGGTATATGAGGTAATAGGATCGGGATTAGTGGAAGAGTCAAGAACATATTGATATGCTATCTCTATTTTCGATAATGGCATGGCCATTCCAGTATGTGACTGACCTATTGAGTGCTCAACACACCCTAAAATTATGATTTTTTTTCACTTTTGGGTACCACCTATTTTCTTTTACTGTCTAAATTGATTTCATTTGGGGAATGGTTTATTTTTTGTTTTGTTTTCCTGACTCTTATCAATCAAGTCAGGTTTTTTGACCTTATGAAACCTTGTGTCTAAAATAACTTGACATTCAAACTAAGAATATTCAGTTAACATTGCACTTAATGCACTTGTGTTTGCTCTTAGAAAAATTCAAGTAGGTAAAGTGGTCACACAATTACAATAGTCGTCGATCTTCGATGCATCATCGGTAGGTAGAAGGCAGAGTTGCTTTGCGTAAGTTATTTTCCATGGAGTTTTAAGAGATAGCAGATCCCCATTGGCGTCGGAAAAATACGGGAAGGAGAGACATTGAAAAAATCCATAAAGAAATCACCAATAGACAATGACCGATGTGCTTTATCGAGATCAGGAAAATCTAGAAAGGTTAAAACAATCATTTGTGTTTGTGATAAACATATCGTTGATCGTCGATCTCCGATAAACTTTCGGCATCGAGAATTTTTCGAGAGAGTCAATCTGGGAGAACTTGGGTAGGTTTATCGTCATTCATCGATCCTTGAAAATTTTTCGATGTCAGCAAGATAGGATCGGGTTTTAGAACGTATAGCTTGAATAAAGTATTGATTCCGATTAACATGAGTAAATGAAGAGATTGGTCTCGAGTGCCACATGTATTTATCACGTAAGGGTGTCATATGACCTAGTTTCATCTGAGTCATCTTAAGGTTTCCTGTTTCCTAGTCACGCCTCCATGTAAGCCTTGCATTGTCATCTCTGTATGGAAATATCGATCGATGTCGGAGATTTTTCAAGAAGATATCAATGAAAAATGCTCGAAACAAAATCTTGACCCCTGACTCACCAACTGGACTAACGAAACGATAAGATGTTTTCAGCATAAGATACAATCAAATTCTTACATTTAATAGACAAGTTAATGTTTCGTACCACATTTGTTTCTACCTCTTGCGCTGATTGACCAACAACAATTTGAAATCTTTGATAGACCACGTTATAACCCGCGCCTGCGCCATCAACCCATGATCAAATTTAATTTTTAAACATCTTTGAATATCTAGTGACATGTTTAATAGAACTACACTCATCACCCAAATTGAATGGATGATGCGACAAGGTAAGTTCATCATTTTTAAAATCTCTAGAACGACTTTGAACGATTTTATTCTGCACAAGTTGAATTACAGAGCATCTAAAAAAGCAAAGCGAGCATCTCAAGATTGTGTTGATTCTCAGATTATCAAAACCAGGTTAAATAAGCAGTAGATGTATGTGTTCAAGTTTGGCAATGCGGAAATCGTGATTTGTTATGTATCCATATAATTTCTTACACAGTCTCTAACTATGTTCTAGTTTCAAGTAAAATGTCGTCGAGAAATCCAACCACTAGATGCTCCCTAAGAGCACCTAAGATGAAGGAAGCGGAAACAGGTGAAGGCTCTTCGCCTAGTACTACGAGACAATTGGAGTACACTCCCAAGGTAGAGCCTATCATAAAAACCTCAACTAAGAAAGCTTTTGTTCAACCGTCGGTCTTCGGGGATACATAAATCAACATTGGATCCAAAGTAATGATTCCACAATGGGGGGACCTTTTCAACATAATCGTCTAGGAGGATTACCTGAAATGTATTCCACACAGTGACCCAGATGTAAGGCCTTTGATGACCAGGTGTTCCCAAACATCCAACAGTCATATTTTCACATGGTAGATTTCCGAACCACGGTCTTCCCATGCATGAATGTTTTGAAGTGGCTAATCGATCATACATATGTGAATAAATTATTAATCAATGATGTGAATGGTGGGTGCGTCATATTTTTCCTCCTGACAGAAGTCCATAAGTATTACAAACTCAGAGATCAAGAGGAATAGCTAAATACAGACTTCGTGGTTAAGTTCTATGAATTCCATGACACCAACAGGTTGGTGGCCTCATGGTGGAAGGAGGACAAAAATTTTACAAACTGGATCAATGGCTAGTATGGGATAGTCAACCTGAGGGATCCATATAACTACTTGATGGCTCTCATCTGCCGACTGTATGGAGAGAAGGATGGCTCGAAGGGATGACTCAAAGTTTTCGAAGGCATGGATTCCCTTGGCATACACAATGGCGATTTTCGGAAGCAGCTTCAAATGGGGAACAATAATTTCCAAACAATTGTGCATTTGTATTCAGCAGGCTCAGACACCAAAAGAAGGGGAAGCAACTGCTTTCCACATGGCCTTGTACTTGTTCAATGTTATCTGCGCGAGAAATTTATTCGTCGGCATGAATCTAATTTGGCATGTTTAAGATCTCCCTATTCACGTTTGTTTTAGCTTACTCTGGGAAAACAGGTACAAAAAATCCTACGCACTCATATGCAATGAATTGATCACTCATATTCATTTTATTATATTTAAAAAGGAGTTCTTGAGATTATCCGCAACAACCAAGAAAATGGTAGCGAAGGTAGGCCACTGGTATTTGGATGAATGCTCAACCTATATTAGGGTGTTTGGGGCCACCAGAGCACCACATTTACTCCCCGTTCATGTCCCAGACCGGCTCATTATATGAGAAATCTGTTATCATACCATCTTGCAGGGCTATAACGCCACACTATTCAAGGTCAAAAAGCGGGCTTTCATGCCCTACGGTTTCCATGTGAGGTTTTATCTAGTAAAGGACACTACTCAAGACAAACAAGAAGGGTTGAGCTAACTTGAATTCAGGTTTCCGATAGGCCAATTCCACAAGAATGACCCAAAAGGCCTGGTCCTCCAACATGGTTCACAAGTATTATCCTGTTGTCCATATGTGCATGATAAATTTGAGGATGAAATTTTCACAGAGTGTGCTCAGGACTGGGAAGAGGTATTACAGAGGATGGCCAACCCAAATATGACTAGGTTCAAGGCCATGAGCATGGATGACCAATTGGAAAAAATAGATTATTCAGCTCAAGAGGCCCTTAGAGCTCAAGAATATATCAGAGCGGCAGACACTACAGAGGCACAAAGAAGAGGGTTTCCCTTGCTAGAAGGGGTGAAGAGAATCATCGACTAGTTACAGAATGATCCTGACGTCATAGAGATTTCAGGGATCCCCGTTGATGACCCAATCGCAAGCATAGGAGAGCCAAGTGGCTTAGATCCAATACAACTTGAATAAATCACTAGGCCTGAGAACATTGAAGTTCCATTACCACAGACAAAATCACTATGGGGAATTTCAACCCAACCTGGGATATCGAGGAAACCGGGTAGGAAAAGTGTACCTAACCCTTTGTTCGACTTAATAACCATCTGTGATAATAAGGAGAGTTCAGATTTTTCCCTGGTGACTCTAGTGAGGATTACAGAAGAAAGGGAACCTAAGAAAGCATCTACCCCAGGTCTTGATTCTCCAATCCAAAGCCTTCCATAGAGAAACCATGAGCTCTAAAGTGCCCTAGACGCTGAGTTACTCGACCCACCAGGAACCCCAATGGATAGATCGAGGGATTCACTGGGATCGAGAGGTTAGAAAGAGTAAGTTCCATAGCAAGGAATCGACACATCGATGACTGATTACCAAGTAAGTATCGAACCCACCCTTGGTGCTCTAGTTTTGGCCGATACCTCACCATCCGATGAGAAACAAATGGAGACCAAGCCATCGGGACATATGGAAGAGGTTCAGGAACCCATCCTGGAACAGGTACACATAGTCGAGAGCCTGGGAAATACTCTAACCTGGTGAGAACAACAAATCCTCGAACTGATCGATGAGGTCACTGATATACAAACGATTTCCTATAACCGAAAGAGAAAATCCATCATGAAGAGGACCACTAAGAAGTGGAGGCTTAAGTTGGATAGTTATATTCTCATCACCATAGAGGAGAAGTTCCTCATCATAGAGCACAGTAAGACATTCGATCTTATCGGCGCAGGGATGGCTATCACAAATGCCACACTGGATAGATAAAGAAGGGATGAAAAGGAGTTGGTCATTGCACTTAAGGAGTTAGAGCATCTACACCATTTGGAAAAATACTATCAGGACTCCACACATGCCACGGTGTTTTTGAGAGGTGCGTTTCAAGATGCCTAAGACAAATTCATGAATGAATGACACCTTTTCAGGACAAGAATATTCAACTTTCAATAAGACACCCTTATGGCGCTAGCGACCTGCAATGATATGGAAAGGTGGTATGAGAAGGCTCGCCAAGCAGTAGAGAGGATCGACTACATAAGCGCGGTTCAAAAGGGTCTAGATGTCGAAGAGCATGACATTCAGGTGTTGAGGGACAACAACATAGATCGTATCAGGAAAGAAGTTGAATACTGGGTTAAGATGGCCCAAGAGCCTCAACGGGAGATTCAAGAGAAGTGGGTCAAGTGCAAAAAGAGTCGGAAAAATATTAATCGAGAAATGAAATACATCGACCTCCCAAAATTAGGCTCACCTGAGGAGTTTTTCGACCTGCATGACGTAGTCAAGAAACATGTAGAACAAGACTCGACATCCACTTTAGTAAAACTATATGATGATTCTTAGAAGACAGAGAGATGAAAGTGCCATGTGGAGATATTTTTTTTTACTTAGCTTGCACTCGTAGTAGCTATTTTTAGTTAATGATTCGTTATAAATAGGAGTATTGACCTTTTAGTAATGGTTGATGGTTTTTGCAAAGAGCCTCATTTTTTGGAATTGTAAAGAACTATTTCTAAACTACCTTAATTGAGAAGTCTTTTTTAGGAACAAAGACAAACTTTTGTTTTTCAGCAAAGGCGTGTGATTGGACCTGAGCAAGAATTATTTCCAGCTTTATTTCATGAATGGATGTTGTAATGAGTAAGAGTTTATGAATCTATTGATAAGTTAGTTGTTTCAATATTTTTGTAGTTCTTGTCTCTAATGATGAAAGAAAATCGTTGTGTTAATGTGTTATTAATGCTAGAGCTAAGGAAACTATTTGTCTTTCCATCATTTTATTGCATGTGTGTTTTATTTTGATAATTGTATCTCAGACAATAATTGAAATACCAGCAAGTTGATGTATTATTACTATGCTTGTCACAGGTGTGAATATCTTTGTATGCATTCTTGAGCACAAGGGTTATCCCAAGATCAACCTTCTTCAGTAGTCAATATCACCCCCCCCCCTTTTTTACCAACTGGTTTATAACAACACACATATTTTTATCATACCATCTATTAAAAGAAAATAAAAAAAGAGAACGTTCAAACTAAAGGAGGAACTTTCATAAGAAGATATCTTGTAAATCACTGTGTAAATCCCATCGATAAAATTGGCCGGATTGAGAGATATGGAGAACCATTCCACCATTAAATACTCCAAAGTCTAATTGGGCCTCCATGGCGGGTTTGGTTCTTGTTGTTGAGTTTAAGGGATTTAGGACCCCTCAACATAATTGGCGCTAGAAGGAGGTCTTGAATGAATGAATGGCTAACAATATTTCTGATATAATATTTTGCATAGCCTGTAGATTCAAAACAATCCACATGCATGGATATTCATTCTCAATATATCACACATACATTGAGTACTCCTGAAAGGATTAACTCACCCCAACAAAGGAAGAACATCTATTCCCTGAAATACCTTATTCTCTTCCCCACGAGGAGTTGAACCAGTTCATAAGAATCACAAGAGCTTACACCCAACAAATTGGATCATTACCCTTAGCTCTGTTACTTCCTCATAGAAAAAAAGTAAGCAGACTAGTGGTCAATACCCCCGACCAGGTTTTTGTTCACATAGTAAAAGAATTGATATGTTTCTCCCTCATCGAGATCGAACATCCCATTATATGATCCCCGAAACACCATTTGGTAACTACTCTGAGCCCGATGATTTTGAATCCGACAAGGAAGGGTTTAACTTGGATCACTCAGATTCAAAGTCGGAAGACATGGAGGATAACAATGATCATAATGAAGAAAGGGGAAACCCACCTCAAAATAATCAACCGTGGTTGGCCATATATGCTCTGGAAATCCCTGGATGGGTACATAACCTCCCTCGACATCCAAAAAAGTTACTCCCTAAATTTGACCCTGAAACCTCATGATTTCCTTAAGACCATATTAAAAATTTCATACTATCTATTACACTGATGAATGTCCAACATGAAGATGTAGTATGCAATATGTTCCCCTATACCTTTGAGAATTCAGCCTCCATGTGGTATTTTAACTTACCTGCAAGGTCCATAACTAGTTGGACGAAGTTTCAAAAGAATTTTTTAGACAAATTTGCAGAAGAAAACACTACAGGAGATTTAATGGTTGAACTATTCGCTGCCACCATGAGTTCAAAAGAAAAGGTTAAAGACTTCAATCAATGATTTACCACAATCCTAAAAAAATTTCAACCCGAAGCTAAACCCACTCAGGAGTTGCAAATTGAAGTATATTCTAATGCTCTCCTTGCTTCTATTTCCATGTTTGTAAAAAGGGAGGCCAAGCATACCCTAGCTGAAAATTTTGAGGAAGCCAAAACAATTGAATTCCAAATGAAGGGATGTAAAGAGGGCCAGGTCTCACTAGTTAAAAAGGAAGCTCAACCTCCATCCAGGAGAGGACTCTTGTTGACTAGACCCCCAGGAAAATAAACAGAACAAGGTCCTGAAAAGGGAAATGGAGACATAGAATACCTACAATGGATGATAAAGAAATTGTCGAATGAAATCGTAGACATGAAAAAAAGTGTAGGGGAAGGAAACCAAGGCCAAATTTCTTATAATCCCTTTTTAAAGAAAAACCCACCATTCAAAGAAATTAAACCTCCCCCAACCAACTTAAATATTGACCTGGGCAATGTGGCATCTGACTCTTTATGTACCTATCATCAAGAGAAACATTCTAAAAGACATTGTCCACAATGGGTGCATACCATGAACTTGATGGCCAATTGGTTCCTAGACGAAGTTTCCCTTACCAAAAAATCAAGTGGCTCAGCGGTAAATATTTTTGATCAAGAGGAAGTTGACCCGTCGGAAGAAACAACCATGTTGTTGTGGGATCCTGACTTACCACTTGCTTCCGATGATATATTTGAGGTTCAATAACCACACACTGAGGTTTTGGTTGTGCAAACGTGAAGTAGGGGTCATTCGGTCTCAAATGACCTTACCACTGCCCACACTTTGAGAGGAAAACAAGAAACCAATCACCTGAAAGCACCTTTTTTCTCCCAAATAAATCCTATAAACATCCATACACGAGAATCACTCAAGCTATACTACAACATAGTGGAAGATTTAAAATGATTGAAGGCAAATGTATCGGTCATGGACATGTGTATAATTCCTCAACAAAAGGAAATTCTATTACAATCCTTAAATTCAGTAGAAACCCCTACAACAATCACTGACCAAGGAAAAACCCCAACTCCCACAGAGAAAAAAAAAACCAAATGTGAATGCTTGCTCTGCAGATAAAAAAGGAAAGTCTCGTGCCCCACTGCTCCTTCTAACATTTGAAGTCTTCAAAAAAAACCTCCATAATTGTTTAATTGTCTCGGGGGCATCCTCTAATGTTATGCCATTATCTATCTACAAGAAACTAAACGCAATCCCGCTCAAAAGTGATAAACATGTTATACAACTAGACAAAAATCAGGTAAACGTTATTGGAGAAATCAAGGATGTCATGATCAAAACTACTACACACCCAAAATTTGTTCAAGTAATTGACATCATTGTAGTAGATATACCAATAACTTATGGACTACTACTTAGTCGAGATTGGTCCAAGATGTTGAATGAATATTTTAGCACGGACTGGGCTCACCTCTGGTTTCCATTAAAGGGACACACAAACATGATTAGGATCGATAGGGAAAGGTATATTAAACATACTTTTACCGATTTAAAAACCCTCAATGAACCCTCATCGATAGATTTATCCGTTCTAGAAAACTACTCCTGCAATTCTGAGTTCGATAACTTCTCCCCTCTCTCATATGATGTACCCCTTACTCAAAACTCCGAAATGGGTTTTCAAGTAAATCTATTGGTAGCGGCAGAAGAAACCCTCTTCTATCAAGAACCTCTGTTGGAAACCATAGAAAAAATAGGTGGAGAGGAGGAAGTTAGTAGGCATACAAAAGATGATGATTTTCACTCACAAGTTTGGACCCTATACTTTGATTGATCAAAATTGCAAGAGGGATTGGGAGYGGGATGTATCCTCATTGACCCAAAGGGGAAGTGAAATTTCYTGTCCTGCAGACTAGAATTTGAAGGCACTAATCATACTATCGATTATGAACCTTTASTGCAAGGACTAAATAAATCCATAGACTTAAACGTTAAAGAACTAAAKGTTTTCAGGGASTCTRAAATCATCGTTAGGCAAGTAAAAAATATTATACRTTGTAACTCTCCCCACCTAAGGAATTATYAACAGGAGGTGCACAAGCTAATAGAACATTTTGAAGCCTTCAACATAAYAGTGATTCCCAAGACAAAKAATACTCTTGYTGACTCCCTGGCCTCTGCTACTTCGAGGCTATCCCCTTTAGAAGACTATGAAGTCTTCAGGTTCACCGTGGAACTGGTCTACAAACCATTAGTGCCCAACAATATTTCTAATTGGAAGGTATTTGAAGGAGATGAAAAGATTATAGACTTCCGAACCAATCAAGAAAATTTTAAAGACCTGGCTATTAATGATGAAGTATTCCAAGAGAAACTAGTAGAAACTGATTTCCATGAACAAAGAGGTGAAACAGATAACTCTAATGTCAAACCAAAGTTTCACACGATATCGAAAGGGGTAACCAATTTGGAGAATCTCTTTGACTTAAAAGAAAAGTTTAAAGGGTCAAAAAACAAAAAGACAAGGAGCTTGTGTCCCCTGTACAAGACTATAAACCTAGGAACCCCGAAAAACCCTAAAAATATAAATCTAGGCAAGACAATGTCTAAAGAAGAAAGGAAAGCCTATCTTAAAATTTTCAGAGAATATCAAGATGTTTTTGCGTGGTCCTACCAATATATGAAAACTTATGACACTCGCATTACCCAACATATAATCTCGTTAAAATCCATATTAAAACCATTCCAACATAAGCTCCAGAAGTATCACCCATCTCTATAACCCCTCATGTGGAAAGAGTTAGAGAAATTACTAGATGCTAAAATTATCTTTCAAGTTAGACACTCTTCTTGAGTAGAAAATTTGGTTCCTTTTAGGAAAACGCATGGGAAAATCCGCTTCTGTGGATTTCAGAAACCTCAACAGAGCATCAGAAAAGGACAACTACCCAGTCCCACCAATGGAACAACTCCTGTAGACTGTGTCTGGTTCTGATATTTTCTCCCTGCTAGATGATTTTTCAGGTCACAACCAGGTTCTAGTTTCAGAGGAAAATTGATTAAAAATTGCCTTCAGAACCAAGTGGGGAACCTTTTCTTATAAATGCATGGCCTTTGGGTTAGTTAATGGAAGGGAAACCTTCTAGAGGGCCATGGGCGTAGCCTTTTGTGGATTTATCAATAAGTGTGTAGTAGTCTATTTGGATGACGTGACTATGTATTCAAAGAATAGAGAAGATCACATCCAATGTTGGCATAGGGGTAGACACGAGGTTCAACACTCAAGAGTTCACTAACAAATCCCTAACTACTATCCCTTTCGGCAACACCTATGAAGCAGATGAAGTCTCACTCGAGGTAGAGGCAGGGGTGGTTTCAGGACTCAAGTGTCTGAAACCTTAGCTGGGAAATCGATATGTGATTATATCTACTACAAGGCACTTAACATATATCATTCATCTATATTTAACCCTTATGGTACTTTGCAGATGGCACAGAGCATCGCAGTGAATACTTAGACTAAAGAATATTCAGTACTTAGCCACAAAACATAGATTAGATTCAATAGATCAAGCACTAAACATCTTATATATCAGATCTAACATTCATTCTTATATCATAAGCACAGAGCATAACTAGATCTACTTAATTACAACAAGCACTTAGCCAAAAGGAAGCAACACTTAGGTCAAAGCACAAATCACATTACACAGAGTTACCCTAGTTCACCCCCACCCTGGGGCTACATCCACAAATTATTCTTCTTTATATTATCTCAGTCAAGCAGTTATAGAATAGAGCTTCAATGACCCTTACTTTGCACAGGACAGAAGATCTATGCAGCTCACTAGATCCTTCTTCCTTGCACTCAACACAAAACCACAACAACTTGCACTTAGCCTTCCAATATCCTTACAATCATGCACATAGCACTTGCGATACACATTCGATCATACAAATCCAGCTACTAGCACTAAGCCTTTAGCTATAGATTTTCACTAAGTTGTCCCCCCTACTTACATTGCCTAAGTATCTATTTATAGAATACAAAATGGGCCTAAATGTGGGTAATCCCACAGACCGACACCCCTTTCCCTTTACATCAACCCAAAAACCCTAAAAGGTACCCAAAAATAGTTCTTTCTTGCTTCGCGTTGAGCTTCGTCTTTTGCAAGTTGTCGCACTCCCAAAATGGTCAAATATGACCAAGTATACTTCAAAACTTGGTAAAGGGCCAACAGGCCCCCAACACTCACCTGTGACTTGTCTCGAGTCACTCAGGTCTGTTCAATTCCGCCTCGAATGCCTCGAGCTTGGCTCAAGATTCTTCGACCTACTACAGTGCGACAACCTCTTTCTCAGTAAGTTCTTGGATCACTGTGTCATTGAGTGGTCCTTCCAGGTGTTGTTCTGTAGTGATGACAACATGTCCAAGTTCAGCTTCCTGTCTTTCAAGTTCATTTAACAGTTGGCATGCCTTTTCTTGGATCAGTTGAAGTCATTGGGAGACTTCCATCACTTTACTTTGCAGCGCATGTACCTGTTGTTGGGTTGTGTGTTGTTCTTCGAACCACTTCATTCTTTCTATCGGGGTCAAAGTCTTTATCTGTGCCTGTAGCGTGTCTGCATGATACTTTGATTCTTGGAGTTGTGCCTCCAATGTCTGCACTTCTGGAGTCTCTGCTAGGGTCTCATAAGTCTTGGTTCTTCTAGCGCTCAGTTACTTGCATTCCAAGGAAAAAGTTTTTAATCGGCCCACTGTTCTTCGAGCAGTGGCCTCTTTTAGATCTCTAATTTCTTGCGGGGTCTCGGGCATGATGCAGAGCTCCAAATCCATGATGCGTTGTTGGATTTGTTGGATTACTTCTTCCAGTTGGGTCACCTGCTATGGGAGATGATCTTCCATCTTCACCTCTATGACTGTCACAGAGTGTAGTGCTTTGTGAATCCTTTCCTAGACTTTAAGTTTCTTTGCTAGCAACTATGCCTTTTCCTCATCCCAATTCACTTTCAGGGTAATATTTTCTTGTTCTGCCTCCTTCTGTTGTTCTAGAAGTGTTGTTTGTGCTTGCATCAAAGCCTGGGTGGCTTGCGTTGTGTCTTCTTGAGCTTGTCGAAGGCGAGCTTTGACTTGATCAGTGATTTGGTGTATCTGTGTGGGCTCATCGCATGTTCCTGATGTTTATCTTATCAAGTTCATTATAGACACTGCTTGGCTAGACTGGAGTGCCTGCTGCACTTATTTGAGTTCACCTTTGATTTGGTTGAAGAGCTCTTCCTGCTTTGCTTTTTTTTTTTTCTGTGAGCTCAAGTGAAATGTCGTTTAGTGTGGCAATTAAGAATTCAAAGTCATCCAGGTATTTTTAAGCGTGGTCTGGGTAACCTTAGCTTTCTTTTAGGAGGAGGGTTTTAGTGGTGTCATCTTTCTTTTCAGGGAGGGATCCTCCTCCTCTCTTGGTGGAGTCACTTCGTCTCTATTTTTCTCCACTTATGTACCCCCTAGCTCATCACCATCACCTCCCTGTGTACGTGATATTGAAGCATTCTTCGTGGATGTGATAGGGACATCTTCAACTTCGTCATCCTTCTTAGTCCTTCTTGGTCTAGGTGTATCAAACATAGTTTCATGGATTTCCTTGTTGGACATATCTGTGGGGTCTGCTACAACAAGTAGGTCTGTTGACCATTCCTTTGTGATCTCATCCAAGTCGTCCTCTGTCATCTTGTAGTAGGATTGGAGCTGGTGTTTATTTTCATCATCGCGCGCTGTAATGTAGATGAAGTGGTGATCCATGCTAAACTTCATCAAAGTTCTAAACCTATGAAGTGAGTTCAGGGTGATTCACGGTGTAGACTGAATTGCAGTTTTCAGTTGGTTGAAGTAGATGTGGAAGACAACATTAGACTACCACTGCTTGTTCATGTCACTGGAGTACCACAACTTACAGAACTTCACGGCCAGTGGTTCAAAAGGTTTGATCTCTGGTAAAGTGGCTCCCTCTGGAAGCTCCCAAGCGATGAAAGTGATGAGTATGAGTAGCCAACTAAAGTGGAACTCATACCCTTGGTCTTGCATACCTTTGCAATCCAACTCTAACTGGTTGATGAGATACTACGCCCAATTCATTTGTAGTCCCTTGGTGCACTTCCCTACGAGGTCAACTACGAAGCCAGTGACCTGTGTTGGTCTGTTCTTATGAACTAATTTGTTCGCGATCAACTGACATGAAAGGCACACTACGCCACTTTGGATGGGGGATACCTTGTAGCCTCGCGTGCCCTTCTCTACATCACCATAAGTTTCCTTGATCCGTTGTGCTAGTGCTCAGTCAGAGGTCTTGCCTGGGTAAAAGTCTTGTGGTTCGGGGCCTTGCATGTTGAGTCCTGTGATCCGATTGATTAGATTCAGATCCACAATAATGTGGCATTCCAACCATAAATATCCACCGTGGTAGCAAGACAACAACAACCTGATGCATGCGTTGAATTCCCGTTGTCTGCCAAAGTGAGGGATCTTCATTACGTTAAGCAGTGTGGACTACGTTAGGTTATGGGTCCAAGCCTGCGGGACAATATTAGGATTACAGCCTTTGGTCTTAGTTAAGTATTTATGCAGAACCAACATGATGTAGGTTTTGCGATCTCCAAGGTTAAAATCATTGAATTTTAGTGCTACGAGCTTATCCTAGTTAGCACGTACTGCGCGCACTCCTTTCGGAAGATACGCGGTGATCAAGTTGTACTCAAAGTCTCTGGGTACACTGTCGCGGTTAATATTTCCATGCAAAGGTGGGATGTAAATCGACAAAATGCGTGAGATCATCTTGGAATTTGCAATATCATCTCTGTGCTTTGTTCTTGTCTCGGTTGTGGTTCTGGAAGGTCCTGCGCTGGGAGCAGTGGAGGGAGAAGCTTGGACTCCTCCTGATGACGATGCTTTCACACCTGCAGACATCCTTCTCTCTGACATGACTCTCTCAGCCATTAGGTCAGTGAAAAATTCTTCAACTACTTTCTCAACAACGCTGAGCTCGTCCAACATACAAGCTTGGGTCCACTAGCTCAGGTGTGAAAATGATGGTTGAGACTATGATGAATAGTAAGGAAACAAGGAAATGATTGTAGGGTGAAGTAATATCAAGGTTTGAGCTCAAATTCTCACTTAGAAAAAGTATGCATGGTGCGTGGCGTGATAGACTAAGTAGGGAAACTTAGCAACGGTCTACTTCCAATGGATATGGGGCCTGCATTAACTTCGTTCTATCCATTCTGGTGCTGTTCAACGGTCTAATGGGAACCCATAATTTCTTTTCGACTCATTTGGGGTGTAAGTCGAACAGGTATATCGGTCCAACGGCTATATTACTGCACCATAGCAAAGTGCTAGATGTTGTTGTTCTGATATCTCAGCAAAGCTCAATTCTTGTGATTTTTCCTTCGGTGAAGTTCCTTTTGGAGTTTTATGTAGCTTTCCGATTTTTTCCCTCTTCTTATTTAGCTTCCTAGCCTTTTTCCCAGTGAGCTTAGTCTCGGTCACCCTCTTTCTATTCTGAATCTTATCTTCTCTTGACATAGTCACTTCGCGTTACCTAGGATCTTTCCTCAGATCCAAGGGTAATACTCCTTCATCATATGGGTTAGATATTTCGGTCTTTTGTGGTTCCTCTAATGCTCTTATAGCTTCGAAATCCAAGTTCCTGGTGTTTAACATCGGAGATTTGTTCTCTTTTTCCTCCATCAAGTAGGCAATCCTTCTAGTCATAAATTCCATGAGTTCTTGCTTCTTCTGTTCTAGGGCTTACTTTTCTTCTTTCCTCTGGATCTGGTCTTTTTCAATCCAGATCTTTCCTAGCAACGCTGGAAATGGGGAATGGTCCTCAATAAGTCTAATGACTTTGAACTCTTCCTCTATCAAATTTCCATGGGTATTCATAGTTATCTGGGTAATTTTGCCACATAGGGTTACCATTTTTCCTTTAAATAATCCGATGGTTCCTGGTGAAGGGACCAGAGCAGGCCTTCCTAGGGTTTCCCAAGTTCTTTCTATCATAATATTCATTGGTGTTCCCTCATCCAGGGCATAGTCAATATCGAAGTCTCTTATTCTTACTTTGATTTTCTCTTGTTCTTTGAAGATTTCTGACAAACTGACATCCTTTTGATCATCTAGGGTTTCTTTTATTTTCAGTAACATGATCTTTGATTCTTTTTGGGGTTCTTCCATAATTTTAGTCTCTTGATCTCCTTCAGAGTTTGCTTGTTCCATATTCAGTTTTCAAGTCTAGCAATTATTCTAGGGCAATCCAATACTTCATGGTCCATAGCTTTACAACAGAGGAAGCTAGGGTTTCTCCCAGGGCATTCCTTAGCAATATGGCCTAGTCTTATGCAACTATAACAAAGATTTAATACTCTCTTTCTCTTCAATGATTCCCAACTCTTCTTGTACTACGCGCTAGGATCATAATGGCTGGCCTGCAAATTTTTTTTTCTAGGATCTTGCATCCACTTGTTAGTATAGACATTCATTTTATACATAGGTATAACATATCTATATTTATACTTATCATATCGATTCATATCAAACTTTATTTCATCTATTAATGCCCTAGTTTTTAAGCTAGGATAGAATCTATCAAACATACCTAGATCCATGTTCTAGAAACAAAAAAAATCACTTATCTACAGAGCACAAAGCTTCCATATCTAAGAACTTTTTACTATTCTTACCTTTATTAGAGCACAAAGCTTACAGATCTTACCTCTTTTCTGCAGATCTGACTTCTTTCTTTTAGAAATTTCTACTTTTACTTTTATTAGAGCATAGAGCGTTCAAATATCGCTTCTTTTCTTCGGATCTGATCTTCCTTTCTTCATATCTGACCTTATTCCTGGCACAAAGATGCATAGGTCAAGTAAAAATTTGTGCACTAGGGCAACAGATCTACACACAAAGATTTATTTTGCACAACGTTTCTTTTTCTTCACTTCCCAGCAATCAGAGTTTCAGGTCCCAACAACGGAACCATTTGTTGGCACAGGGGAAGACCCGGGTTTCAACGCTCAAGAGTGCACCAACAAAGCCCTAACTACCGGCCCTTTCGAAAACACCTGTGAAGCATATGAAGTCTCACCCGAGGTAGAGGAAGGGGTGGTTTCAGGACTCAAGTGTCTGAAACCTTAGTTGGGACATCGATCTGTGATTATATCTACTACAAGGCACTTAGCATAGATCATTCATCTATATTTAACCCTTATGGTACTTCGCAGATGGCACAGAGCATCGCAGTGAATACTTAGACTAAAGAAGATTCAGTAATTAGCCACAAAACATAGATTAGATTCAACAGATCAAGCACTAAAAATATTATATATCAGATCTAACATTCATTCTTATATCATAAGCACAGAGCATAGCTAGATCTACTTAATTACAACAAGCACTTAGCCAAAAGGAAAAAACACTTAGGTCAAAGCACATATCACATTACACCAAAGTTATTGTGGTTCACCCCCACCCTAGGGCTACGTCCACAAATTCTTCTTCTTTATATTATCTCGGTCAAGCAGTTACAGCACGGAGCTTCAATGACCCTTACTTCGCACAAGACAAAAGATCTGTGCAGCTCGCTAGATCCTTCTTCCTTGCACTCAACACAAGACCACAAAAACTTGCACTTAGCCTTCCAATCTCCTTACAATCATGCACAGATCACTTGCAATAGACATCCAATCACACAAATCCAACTACTAGCACTAAGCATTTAGCTATACATTTGCACTAAGTTGTCCCCCCTACTTACATTGCCTAGGTATCTATTTATAGAATACAAAATGGGCCTAAACGTGGGTAATCCCACGAGCCAACATCCCTTTCCCTTTACATCAACCCAAAATCCCTAAAAGGTACCCAAAAATAGGTCTTTCTTGCTTCGCGTTGCGCTCCATCTTTGGAAAGTTGTCGCAGTCCCAAAATGGTCAAATATGACCAAGTATACTTCAAAACTTGGCCAAGAGCCAAGATCCAACATCTAACCCAGATTTTCGAAAGTTGTAGAAAACACAGTATATCTTTAAGCCCTAAGAAAAATATCTTTGGTGTCGAGGAAGGGAAATTACTAGGCCATATTATATCTCAAGCAGGAATTCGCATAGACCCAGAACGAATTTAGGCAATAGCTCTGCTTCCCTTACCCCACAACAAAAAGGCTATGAAATACTTCTTTGGGAAAATCAATTTTGTGAGGAATTTCACCCCCGATTTCACTGAAACTATCAAACCCTTACAAAAAATGATCCACAAAGATGTTGAATTTAAGAGGGATGACGAACAGAAAAGTTCTTTTAGCAACATTACGACTGCAATATCTCAAGCTCTAGTGTTGCAAAGTCCCAAATTTATAAAAGATTTTTTCCTCTATACTTTTGCCTCCGACCAATATTTAGCTGCAGTATTGACTCAGACGGATGATGACAACAATGAGGCCCCGGTCTCATTTATGAGCACTAATCTGCAAGGGGACGAACTGAATTACCCTGCTATAGAAAAATAGGATTATGTGGTATACAAAGCAGTAAAACATTTCAGAACTTACATTCTAAAAGATCACACCAAAGTCATTATGCCTCACCCCGCAGTCTGATCCCTATTCACTCAATGGGATATGGGGGAAAGAAGAGAAAATTGGATGGCATTTGTCCAAGAATTTGATTTATATATAAAACCTGCAAAACTGGTTAAGGGACAGGGATTGTGTAAATTGGTTGTTGAAGCCCAAGACCAAGTAAATGAAGACTCCAGGTGGGAGAATGAATTTGCGTTATGGTGTAGTGAAGATTTATATGTTCCCCTAGGGCAGGAGTATTGGTATGGAAAACTAATTTATCTCCTGCATCACGGGGCTTTCCCAGAAAACCTAAACACTAAGGAACGGAGGGCTCTAAGACTAAAATCGACGCAATATCATCTCATAAATTTGGTGCTCATCCGCATGAATTATGATGAGGTACTTTTGAGATGTATCGAACACAAAGATGCAGAAAAGGTTCTGGAGGAGCTCCATGATGACCCTGCAGGTGGACACTTTGTAGGGAATACCACCGCTCACAAGATATTGAGAGTCGACTATTACTGGCCTACTCTGTTTAGGGACATTCACACATACGCTAGAAACTATAAAAATTGTCAAATGAGCGCGGGGAGGAAAAAGAGAGCAGTTGTCCCACTCCAACCAATGGCTATATCCATACCATTCAAGCAATGGGGGTTAGATTTCATAGGATAAATTACCTCAAGTTATTCAAAACAACATAGATACATACTGACTGCTACAGACTATTTTACAAAATGGGCAGAGATCATCCCTCTGACTCACATAAATGAAAAGGTGGTAATCCAATTCACAGAACAACAGATGATCACAAGGTTCAATATTCCTTCTGTTCTTTTTTTTTATAATGCCACTTACTTTTATTCCACTATGTTAATAGAGTTTTCTCTAGATAAAGGAATCATGATCAGATACTCTGCAAACTACTATCCACATGGGAATGGAGTGGTTGAATCAACCAATAAGACCCTAGTGAGGATATTGAAGAAAAAAGTTGCAGACAATTAGAGGAATTTGCACAGTGTGCTTCATAATGCCTTATGGGTCGATAGAGTAACACCCAAGGAAGCTATAGGGAACTCCCCATAATTTCTAGTGTACAGACAAGAATCCATTCTCCCGAACGGGTTATACCTTCCATATCTTCATCTTGCTCAAGTATCTAGAGGACAAACCTCATTAGTTATCCAACAGAGAATTGATATTGGAAAGATGGCTATAGCAGAGATGATGCAGATGATCAAGGTTGTCATTGATGGCAATTGGTTATGGAGCAGTCAAGGATGTCAACACGCACAAGGAATGCTGAATCACAGATGCTGAAACACAAATTCCGAATCACAGATGCTGAAACGTAGATGCTGAAACACGACTGCTGAAACACAAATGCTGAATCACAGATGCTGAAACGTAGATGCTGAAACACAAATGTCGAATCACAGATGCTGAAACGTAGA
>JZKD02S1674919.1:94202-106139 GCA_000966675.3 Picea glauca
TTATGTTTATAACACTGGATTTCACAGTAAAGACTTACTGCCACTAAGATTAATGATTCGAAGTTAAAAATGAGTGAGATTGTTAATAATTTACACTAACTGATTCACCCCCCCCTCTCAGTTAGTTCATACCTGTAACAATTGATACCCTCCTCATGCTGGAGGAAGAAAGGGAGAAAGAAAAATCAAAATTCATCGTTCATCAACAGATAGTTAAAAGATAGTTTGACAAGAATAAGGCTAGAGAGAAGATTCTTGAAGTAGGAGACTTAGTCCTGAAATGGGATAGAGAAAATGAACCAAAAGGAAAACATTCAAAGTTTCAAAATCTATGGCTCAGACCTTTCCAGGTAGCTGAGAAACTTGGGGCAGGCACGTATTGGTTGAAAACATTGAGGGGGGGAATCGACACCCTCTTGGTGAATGGATAGGCCCTAAAACAATATTTATGTTAAAAATATATATGTGTGTGTGTTTTCATGTTATTTTATTTTGTAGGTGTTAGGTAGGCTAATTGAAGAATTCTTTATTTCTTCTTTTCTTTTGTGTGGTATTTTTTTGCAATAAAGTTGTGTAATGCAAGGCATTGGTTGACCTTAATAAATACAGTGTAGCAAACTCTGTTTCTGACTCATGCTTACATTCAACACAAGAAACACTGGGAAAATTGTGGTTTTCTTAAAAGGGTTTTGTATCTAATATTTTCAAATAAAAAACCTTGGCGAATGATGAAGTGTCCACCTGTTGGTCTGGTAAAACCTGAAGGGAAATATGGTAAGTTGAAAAGGACCACATGTAACTCAAGACAGAGCTAGAAAAAATTTCACCTTAACCATCTCATCTTGCAAATAACATACGTCCTCCTCTCCCACTCGCTCATGAGGGCATCTCTGCCAAAAATAAATCAATTACATCAAATGAGCACAAAGTAGGAGAGGGTATGCATATAACTCCTTCGGGGCTATGGATGCTCGCAGGAAGCAGAGCAAGGTCTGTGATGTTTGGGTGAATTTTTCAGGGCTATGGATGCTCACTGGCAGCGGAGCAACACCACAACAAGTGAATGATGATAATTAAAAGGCCTGGTGCCAATGAATTCCTTACTTGACTATTTTCAAAAGGGGGTGTGGGTCATGGTTAAAGGGAATGAAGGTGGAATAAAGGTTGAAACCCCACAGGCGGGCCCAGATTCACGAACCGGGGGAATTTCAAATGCAAGGATAGAAGAGACTCTGATAAAAATAAAACTAGTTAAGCTATTAACCAGCTTCTGCATCAGCTAAGCCCGGTGAAGGAACATAGATTCTTCTTTCACCTAGTAAGTCGCCATTTGTTGAGCGCTCAACACACCCTAAAAGCCTTATGAAATTTTATCACTTTTGGTTACCACTTGTTTTTCTTTTACCATCTAAATTGATTTCACTTTGGGGAATGGTTTATTTTTTGTTTTGTTTTCATGACTCTTATCAATCAAGTCAACGTTTTTGAACTTATGAAACCTTGTGTCTAAAATAACTTGACATCTAAACTAAGAATATTCATCTTACATTGCACCTAACGTGCTTGTGTTTGGAGTCAGAAAAATTCAAGTAGGTAAAGTTGCCACATAGTTACAATAGTCGTCAATCGTTGATGCATCATCGGTAGGTAGAAGGCAGAGTTGGTTTGCGTAAGTTATTCACCACAAAGTTTTAAGATATAGTCGATCCCCATCAGCGTCAGAAAAATACGAGAAATATAGACAATGACAAAATCCATAAAGAAATCACCGATAGTCGATAACCAATGCACTTTATCGAGATCAGGAAAATCTAGAAAGGTTAAAACAATTGTTTGTGTCCGTGATAAACATATCATCGATCATCGATCCCCGATACACTTTTGGCATCGAGACTTTTTCGAGAGAGTCGATCTGGGAGCACTTGGTTAGGTTTATCGTCGATCATCGATCCTTGATACTTTTCATTGTCAAAAATATAAGATTGGGTTTTAGAACGTATAGCTTGAAGAAAGTCTCAATTCTAATTAACATGAGTAAATGAAGACGTCGGTCTCGAGTGCCATGTGTATTTATCACGTAAGGGTGTCGTACGACCTAGTTTCATCTTGATTCATCTTAAGGTTTCTTATGTCCTAGTCACACCTCCAACTCAGCCTTACCATATCAGCGCTTTATGAAAATATCGATCGACGTAGGAGATTTTTCAAGAAGATATCAACGAAAAGTGCTCGAAGCAGAATCTCGATCCCCAACTCACCAACTAGACTAGCAAAATGATGGGATGTTTTCGGCATAAGATATTATTAGATTCTGACATTTAATAGACCAGTTAATGTTTCATCCCACATTTTTTTCTACCTCGTGCATTGATTGAACAACACCAATTTTAAATCTCCAATAGGCCACGTTACAACTCACACCCATGTTGTCAACCCATGATCAAATTTAATTTTTAAACATCTTTGAGGATCTAGTGGCAGGTTTAATAGAACTACACTCATAACCCAAATTGAATGGTTGATGAAAAAAGGTAAGTTCATCCCATTTAAAATATCTATAATGGCTTTTAACGATTTCATTATGCGCATAAGTTGAATTCCAGAGCATCCAAAGAAGCAAAGAGAGCATCTCGAGATTGTGTTGATTCTTAGATTATCAAAACCAGGTTAAATAAGCAATAGAGGTATGTGTTCAAGTTTGTCAATGCGACAGTCATGATTTGTTATGTATCCATCTAATTTCTTACATAGTCTCTAACTATATTCTAGTTGCACATAAAATGTCACCAAGAAAGCCAACCACCAGACGCTCCCCAGAGCACCTAAGATGGAGAAAGAAGAAATAGGTGAAGGCTCTTCACCTAGTACTGCGAGACAATTGGAGTGCGCTCCCAGGGAAGAGCCTATCACAAAAATGTTAACTAAGAAATATTTTTTTCAAATGTCGGTCTTTGGGGATACAAAAATCAACAGTGGATCCAAAGTAATGCTTCCACAATGGGGGGACCTTTTCAATAGAATCAGCCGGGAGGAGTACCCGAAATGTATTCCACATAATGACCTGGATGTAAGGGCGCTTGAAGACCAGGTGTTCCCAAACAACTCACGAACATATTTTCACATGGTAGCTTGCAAAACCCCAGTCTTCCCAAGCATGGAGGTTTTGAAGTGGTTAATCGACCATACAGACGTGCATAAATGCTTAATCAACGATGTGAATGGCGGTTGTGTTAGATTTTTCCTCCCAAAAGAAGTCCAGAAGTATTACAAACTTAGAGATCTGTAGGACCGGCTAAATATGGAATTTGTGGTGAATTTATATGAATTCCATGACACCAGCCGGTTGATGGCCTCATGGTGCTAGGAGGACAAAATTTTTACAAGCCGGAGCAATGGATAGTATGGGATAGTCAACCCAAGGGTGCCATATATATACTTGATGGCTCTCATCTGTCGACTATATGGAGAGAAGGAATGCTTCAAGTTTTCAGAGGCATGGATGACCTTGGCATACACAATGGCGATCTCCAGAAGTAGCTTCAACTAGGGAGAAATAATTTCCAAACAATTCAACATCTGTATTCAACATGCTCGGACACTGAAAGAAGGGGAAGCACCCTCTTTCCACATGGCCTCATACTTGCTCGATGTTATCTGCACAAGAAATGTCTTCACCGACATGAATCTAACCTGGCATGTTGCAGAGTTCCCTATTCACATTTATTTTAGCATACTCTGGGAAAATAGGTACAAAATATTCTACACACTCATCTGCAATGAATTCATCGCTCGTATTCATTTTATTATATTTAAAAATGATTTCCCGAGATTATCCGCAGCAGCCAATAAAATGGTAGAAAAGGTAGGCCACTAGTTTTTGGATGAACTCTCAACCTATATCAGGGTCTTCGGGGCCACCAGAGCACCGCATCTACTAACCACTCATATCCCAAACCGGCTCATTATAGGATAAATATGCTATCATACCATCCTGCAAGGCTATAATGCCACACTAGTCAAGGAAAAGAAGTAGGCTTTCATACCCTATGGTTTCCATGTGGTGTTTTATCTGGTAAAGGACACTTCTCGAGACAAATAAGAAGGGTTGAGCCAACTTGAATTTAGGTTCCCGACAAGACGATTTGGCAAGAATGACCCAAAAGGTTTGGTCCTCTAACATGCTTCACAAGTATCATCCTGTTGGCCATACGCGCATGATAAATTTGAGGATGAAATTTTCACAGAGTGCACTCAGGACTGGGAGGAGGTAGTACATATGATGGCCAACCCAAATATGACCAGGTTTAAGGACATGAGCATGGAAGAACAAGTGGAAACAATAGATAAGTTACCTCAAGAGGCCCTCATAGCTCAGGAAGAGATCAGAGTAACAGATACTACATAGGCATAAATAAGAGGGTTTCTCTTACTAGAAGGGGCACAGAGAATCGTCGACAAGTTACAAAATGATCGTAACCTCATAGATATTTCAAGGATCCCCACTGACGACCCAATCACAATGGATTAGAGCCAATAAAACTTGAAGAAATCACCAGGCCCGAAAACCCTGAAGTTACATTACTGCAGATCAGATCACTAGGGTGGTTTCAACCCAATCTAAGATATCGAGGACACCGAGTAGGACAAGTGTACCTAACCCTTTGTTTGACTTAATAACCATCTATGATAATGAGGAGATTTCAGAGGTTTCCCTAGTGACTCTAGTTTGGATTAAAAAATAAATGGAACTTGAGAAAGAGTCTACCACAGGTCTCGATGCTCCAATTCAAAGCCTTCCGCAGAGTGACCATGAGGCCAAAAGTTCCATAGATGTTGAGTTACTCAACCCGTCGGGAACTCCAATGAAAATATTGAGGGATGAGCTAGGGTTGGGAGGTCAGAAAGAGGAAGTTTTGTAGAAAGGAATCGACACATAGATAGTCGATTACCAAGTAAGTACCGAACCTACCCCTAGTGCTCCAATTTTGGTCGATACTTCACCATTTGATGAGAAAAAAATGGATTTTGAGCCATCGAGACATATGGAATAAGTTTAGGAACCCATCCTGGAATAGGTACACACAGTCGGGAGCCTGGGAAATACTCTAACCTGGGGAGAACAACAAATCCTCGAACCGGTCGATGAGGTAGTCGATATACAAGTGATCACCTATGAACAAAAGAGAAAATACATCATGAAGAGGACCATTGAGAAGCGGAGGCTTACATTGGACAGTTCAATTCTCATCACCATAGAGGAGAAGTTGCTCAACACAGAGAACGCCAAGACATCTGAGCTTATTGGCACAGGGATGGCTATCACATATGTCATACTAGATAAATAAAGAAGGGATGAAAATGAGTTGGTTGTTGCACTTAAGGACTTAGAGCATCTGTGCCATTTGGAGAAATACTATCAGGACTCCACACAGGCCACGATGTTTTTGAGAGGTGAGTTTCAATATGCCTATGACAAATTCATGAATGAAAGACACATTTTCACTATAGGAATAGCCTACTTTAAAGAAGACACCCTTATGGTGCTAGCAACTTGCAATGATGTGGAAAGGTGGTAAGAGAAGGCTCACCAAGCAGTGAGAGGATCAACTACATCAGTGTCGTTCAAAAGGACCAAGACACCTAAGAGCATGACATTCGGGTGTTGAGGGACAACAACATACATCGGATCAATAAAGAGATTGAATACTGGGTTAATATGGCCTTGGAGCCTCAGTGGGAGATTCAAGAGAAGTGTTTCAAGTGTGAAAAGAGTTGGGAAAAGATTAATCGGGAAATGAAATACATCGGCCTCCCAGAATTTGGCTCACCTGAGGACATTGTCGACCTGCATGACGTAGTCAAGCAACATGTAGAAAAAGACTTGGCATGGACAACATAAATAGAAAATATGGTGATCATGGTGCCAAGTCAAGGGTCGAGCAGTTTTGTAGCGATTAAGTGTCAAAATACTCAAGTACCGAGCACAGGCAGTAGAAGTGAAAGAAATCCTTTCAGCCCCGATGGGCCAACACAGGTTCCCATATGCCAACACATGCGAGGAACTCTTTGTCAAATGGTTAGAGTATGAGAAGAGTCATCCACTTCAGTAAAACTATCTGATGATTCTTAGAATACAGAGAGATGAAAGCGCCATGTGGCGATATTTTGTTTTACTTATCTTGCACTCATCATAGCTATTTTTAGTTAATGATTCGTTATAAATAGGAGGATTGACCTTTTAGTAATGGTCAATGGTTTTTGCAAAGACCCTCATTTTTTGGAATTGTAAAGAACTATTTCTAAGCTGCCTTAATTGAGAAGTCATGTTTAGGAACAGAGACAAACTTTTGTTTTTCATCAAAGGCGTGTGTGATTGGACTTGAGGAAGAATTATTTCCAACTTTATTTCAAGAATCGATGATGTAATGAGTAAGAGTTTATGAATCTATTGATAAGTTAGTTGTTTCAATATTTTTGTAGTTTTTGTCTCTAATGATGAAAGCAAATCGTTGTGTTAATGTCTGATTAATGCTAAAGCTAAGGAAACTACTTTTCTTGCCATCATTTTATTGGATGTATGTTTTCTTTTGATAATTGTATCTCGGTCAATAATTGAAATACCAACAAGTAGATGTATTATTACTAGACTTGTCACAGGTGTGAATATCTTTGTCTGCATGCTTGAGCACAAGGGTTATCCCAAGCTCAACCTTCTTCAGTAGTTAAGATCCACCCCCCCCCCCTTTTTACCAGTTGGTTTATACCAACACACATATTTTTATCAGACCATCTAATAAAATGAAATAAAAAAAGAGAACTTTCAAATTGAAGGAGGAACATTCACAAGAATATATCCTGTAAATCACTATGTAAAGCCCATCGATAAAATTGTCCAGATCGAGAGATTTGGAGAACCATTCCACCATTAAACGTTGCAGAGTCTAATTGAGCCTTTGTGGTGGGTTTGATTCATGTTGTTGAGTTTAAGGGATTTAAGACCCCTCAACATGACCTTCACAAGACGTCGTCGAGGAAGGTATGGTCCAAGGATCATCAAAATAGGACGTGCAGAAAGGAACAAACCTCTCTAATGAAACAAGCCTACTGAACATGGCATAAATATGATGAACCAATGCCATGAAGTTGAAGGTACCCATAAGGGATGAATACATTTTGACACCGATATTCTCAGTTTTCGGTTGAGAATTGTCAACCACGGGGATCGAAAGTCCAACAGATGCACTGGGGATAGCATATGCAAAGGACAACTGATCGATCATCATGATCTTCCCATCACGAGGAAAAAGAAGATTACAAAAGATGGATGATATGATTGCAGTCATAGGGTAAGTCCAATTTCATCCTAGTAACAAGTTATAATCAAGGGGTTCATCAACCACCTCGACATCCACCTCTATCATCTTCCCACCTAACTGGACCAGAAAGGCAGGAAGAATATCATGAGGGTGGAAGGAACGACCGTCAAAATCAGTCAACATGGTTGGAGACTGAGAAAGAGTTGGAGAGCCAAGGGATTTCCAACATACCAGGGACATCACACATGTTGTAGCGCCTTCATCAACAAGAGTGCGCTTGATGGTATACTTAGAGTAACCCATGTGGATTTGGAATGCCACATGGTAAGGCAATAAAGGCTTCACATCTGTGACATCAAACTTGATAACTTTCTAGCCACAAGGATCTAGATCTCCTAACACAAATATCAAGGCATTCCTCTTTGAAGGGCACGTCTGGAGTACCTCCATAGCTGACATCGCACAAGGGTTTTGACCTAGGTCCTCAACAATAGAGTAATTCTAGGTGGCTCTAGCATTAGGATTGTGGGTAGAGTGCTTGAGTAATCCTTTCAGAATATAAGGTGTTGGCTCTGGTTTTTCGATATTTAAGGGCGTATCCAGAGGAGGAGGAGACTCTATACTAGGTACAGTTTGTGGAGAACCGTAATCATGAGATAGAGTGTCTACATTAACCTCATATTTTACCATATTAATGCATAAACAATCATCATCTTGTGTCGGTGTGTTATGACTCCCACTCGCCACATTTTCAACATTTGAGGAGCTCGAGGCCATGTGTTGATTATGTGGGAAATGATTTGTCAACACGGCAGGCGATAGAGATAAAAGCCTCAGAGCTTCCACAAGTTTGGGGCATAAATGGGTAAGGTGATCGTCTGTAAAAATATTACAGGGAAATTTCACCTTCCGCATTTCTTTATTTCCCTAACCAACATTATTATTCGTCTTCTCATTATTAACATTGTCCTTGAGTTTATTATTATTCTTCCCACCTCTATGATTATTATTATGTCCTTTCTTCTTACTCCCTCTTGGTTGTTGGCTACCATTCAGGATATTCGACGAATGCACAGAGCGTATATTCGTCGTTTGAGTGGGATTAGAGGACATAGACAAAGCTGGCCCTACTGCAAATTGGTTTATAGACAAGTCTTTCAAATGGATTGTCATTGACTCTGCGAATTTCACATTGACGGAGCCTACAATGCCATCGGCATGCGGTCTGCACTTTTGTCTAGGGTCATAGTTTGACCTCGGTGCATTAGGAATAATCTCATATAGCATCCCATACTGAGCATACATAAGATCTAACTGTTTGTCTTTAAAAATATTTTTTTCCTCAGAAGTAACCCGGGATGTATAAAAATCCTTCAAAATATAATGCAGGAGAGATTTAAGGAACCCCTCTACCAATAATTATGGGGGTATATAGGCCTTGATCAACCTCTTTCATCTACACCACTCCTATATGTGATCCGAGATATGAGTGGCCCTATCCTAAAAAAATGTCGACAGAAGTTCAATGCTAGCATCATAACAGACCGACAATTGGAAGTGACTGAGGAAGACTAAAACTAACTGATTAAAAGTTCCATATTACCCCCTAGGTAGCTCGATATACCATTTTGCGGAAACCCCCATGAGGGTGCGTTGAAAAAATATTAACCGAATAGAATCGTCATTAAGGGAATTCGAAGAGCACCATAGGTGAAAGGTGGTGACGTGATCACCAGGATACTCATGAGTCCTTCCTTGGAATTTTGGAATATCTGAAGGAAGCTTAGTGGGGATGGAGGGACATGATGGATTATGACGCATGGGGTCTATTGTAACACATATATTTTTCAAATACTCCATATTAAGGATTGGGAGCCGCCTACCTTTTTAAACGATAAAACACTAACGATAAACCTTAAACATCGGATTTTGGAGTTTCACAGATCTGACTATCCAATATGTCGAAGTCCTTAAAGCCCCGACATGAGAAATAGAGAAATAAGGTTAAGCTTAATCATGATCATCAAACATTTTAAGAGTGATTATTGCTAATTTAATTCATCGCGCCTTCGCGAGTAGGGAATCACGCCTCGAGCAACCTTTGAATATCCCAATATGAAAAGTTGCGAAAGAATTTCAATATAAACCTGATTAATTAGGCAATGAATGGTAATTAACGATAATTAATGGTTCTCACGTTTTCTCATTTCAACAGTTTTGCCTCAAAAAAAAAAAACAGCTTATAACCCTGATACTCGAAGTCGCGAATTTTCCAAACTAATCAAAATTAATTAAGAAATTAAACATGAACAAAGTTGATTAATCAAATCACATTTCAAAAATTTGGGGTTCATGGTTCAAGACTAAGAGTGAAATCACCCAAGACTACGAGTTCCAAAAAATATTAAGAACTAATCACGATTAATTAAAGGTTTAAGTTGGATTAATTAAAATCTTAAACAACCTTTTACCCTGTAAAATTTACGGATGAAAATTGATTGCTTCTACGATTCTCCCAAGTCACAAAATATCAAGCATTTATGGAATTTATGAGAAGGATAGATTGGAAATAATATCTTACTTTATCTCCAAATATTTCTATTAAAAGAATTAAATGTTGTGTCAACAGAGACATGCGCACATTAAAACGCTTAATGTGAAAGGATTTCCGTCATTAGTTGAATTTCATTCTAGTTTTCACAGAGTTTGCTTAGCGAGATAACCATTGTTTGTATTTTCATCCTCTATGACAGGAATTATAATATTGATATTTGATATCATAGCTCCATGGAAAGCACCCAAAAGTACTGGTGAAAGTTCAGGCCAAAGTTCAGATATCCTTTCTGATACCTCGCCAAGAAATATCGTTGTAGTCAAAACATGGACACATGTTTTCAACACATTGCAATATGAGCTAATAAACGGCCCAGATGATTCGAGTGACAATGAGAAGGAAGACTTGTATCTAAAATACAAGTTGGTTTCTCAGTCAGAGATGCAAAAGGTAGCTACAAGGCAACAGGTTTTTCCCTATTGTGATATGATTGGATGGGTGTTGGATCACGTAGATATTCCAACCAGAACAATATTCAATTCCCCAAAGGTGGTTGTTGGATCATTTCAGCCAGAACATCTATAGGAAATGTACAAGCTGTCTCCCACATCGAAATTTACTTACAGTGCCAAATTTTTAGAGGGTTTCAAACAGAAATAATGTGAACAATTTGGAAAAAGCTTATCCAACTTGATCAAGTATTGGTACTCATGCCTTGAAAATTTCATAGTTTATTCTCATGGTATATATGCAATCGCTTCTTTACAGCCACAATTCATGTATATAGAAATGATGGTGTGTCGACTTTATGGGAAAGAGAATACTGCACATTTTTTGCTCCCATGGGTATCGCTTATCCACAGAGTAGCAGAGGGATACTCTTTCGATTGGGCCAAGATGTTGTTGGATAGTTTGGCGGATCAAGTTACAAAATACCAGAAGAAAAAGGTGAATGGGAAGGCAGCCTTATATTATGGATGCCATTTGTTGCATGACACCCTTTCCATTAATGAGTTGGAGCTGGACCCCAACTAACGCAGAACCTATTCACATATACCACTCAAAACTTTGGGAAGATAAAGCTAGAGACTTCATCCATGAGATTTTTAATTGGGTAATGGTACCAATGCATGTCGCGATTTTTGGCCACCCCCATCCCAGGTTTTCAGATAGAGTCATGACCAATATAGGTTAAATGGAAGACTGGTACATTGAAGAATGATTTTATTATATTAGGGTTTTTGGTTACTCTGTTCCCCCATATGCCATGTCGATATTCTTACCTGACAAGCTAGTATGTCGTGAAATTACCAAGCAAATTGTACTCAGTGGGATCAACAAGGAACTCAAAGGGGTTTAGAAAAAGGTATGGCCATCGTTTCCCCTACACATTGGTACATATTCTTTATTAGATTTCGGCCATGCCAAAGTAGAAGCCACGGCCTTAGAGAAAATGAAACTGGTAGATATTGAATTCAAGAAACATGACCCTAATAATCTCGTGGGTAACCACATGGAAAGCTACAGTCTAAAAAGATACGAGCATGAAGAATATCCTCATGATGAGATGTTTCGAGGAGTGAAATCCTACTCAGAAGTTTTAAGTTGTGTCCGAGCTCTGCCGCCTGAAGGTATGATCGAATTTTACAAATTTCGGGAACATCGGAAGAGTGGTATCCCCAAAGTTTTACAGGGGAAAGTCTCCACATCCCCAGATATACAACAAACAGAAACCAACAATTCAACAACTATAAACTCTAGCAAACAAGAGGCTCGGGGGAGCGTAGAAGAAACTGAGACCTTGAATCAGGAAACCGAGATCCTAAAACAAGAAGAAGGACCCTTGGAGATAGATACACCAGGTAAATAGGTCAAGGATCAAATATAAATACCCTCAAAAGAGGTAGAAGACACACCCTTGTCTACATCAAATGAACCCGTCACAGACGCTATTGAGATTTGGGTACCTTGGAAAGTGGTCCCCATGTGCTTATGCGTCTCTAAGCACAAAGGGGGAAGACTATTACCCTTGTACTTTACTTTATGATTCTAATTTCACTTTGACTT
>JZKD02S1674919.1:131594-153819 GCA_000966675.3 Picea glauca
TTTTAGAATGATAGAATTCAAAATGTTTTAATCTTGTATAAATATACATTTTGAGAAAGGAACAAGGGCTTCTTTTTGTCGATTGTAAAGGAGAAGAATCTTTTTATTGAGAATTAATACAAATGCAGACCAGAGATTCTACATCTCGTCTATTATGAGTTATGTGTTCCCTTGTCTTTCCATCTTCTAGCGTATTTTCATATATATTTCTTTGATGAATGTTTGAATCACAATTTAGTACAAAATCCACTGTGGTTATTTTTTCACCTAGTAATCTGATAACAAACATATTTTCCTTTGTATTCACTGTTAGTAAATACAAGACCTTCATGTTAATTAGATGTTATATTTTACACTTCATTGAAGGTTACATTACTCACTATCTTCTTCTGTTATAGAGTAAGATTCTTCAGCAATTGATGCCTTGCTTTGATTAACAGCTTTATGTTTTTTCTTTCAATTCATTCAATTTTTCAAATTTAACTCAGATGCGAGAAACAACCTTTGAGTTGTTAATATATTAATTTGATTTAAAGAACTTTTCTCTATTACCTCGGTAGTAAAAGGAAAACATTGAAACCTTTTCCTCACTTCCTGATGCCTAACATTATACTTGAAGCCTTAGTATAAACTCAGGAACAACATATTTTTGGTGTCGTTGTCGGGCATGGCGAAGCGGAGTTATTTTTCTTTGGGAGAACGACATTTGTAAGTTTCTCTCTTTGATAGTGAAAAAAGAGTGAACACATTATAAAGGCTAAGTTTATATTATTGACTTGGTGACTCCACATTTAAATAAGCTTCCATCCGGTCGAAGGAACACTAGACAAAACCCAAATGATAAGCAGACCACACCTGTTTCTGATCACGAAAAAATACTAAAACCAAGAGGATTCCTTAAGCAAGCTACTGTGGTTTACCAACCTAAATCCACACAGTCTAAGGCTAAGATTCCACTTGAAACTTTAACTTCACAAGAAGTTTCCACCCAAACCCTTTTTGGAGAAACGTCGGCTAACACAATTGAAGTTGAGACCATAAACCCTAAATTAGTTTTCCCTGAAATTAAAAATGAAACCTATTCGACTACCTCTTGCGTAAGTGAAGGTAAGAAACCTACACTGAAGCCTGCTTTGATTGATATCCCATCATCTCTTGAGTTAAATTTCCCAACCTTACAAAGTATCGAAGAATATACCATACACTCAGATTCCACGCATGCAGGTTCTCCCATTTACATCTCTTGCAAATAAGAAGAACCAAGTCCTCGTATCCTGTTCCCCCCTTTTTCAGTTTTCTCATCTCCCGAAAAAAAGTTTTCGAAACCTTTCTCACTTCATACCAAAGACGCTAAAGGATCGCTATACGTTTTTGAAAACCCTCTTTATAATTTACTAGTTTCCTCTCCTAGAATATCTATGGTTGTTGTCGGAGGAGGAGGAGGGGGCGGTCAAGGGCCAACCCCACCCCCCAGAATTTTCGCTAAAGTAGCTACCAGATACGCTCCTTTGGTCCTCCCAGTACCCCTACATGATCTACCTGAAAACTACATGAAAAACCTACCGAAGTTTACAGGGGAGGGAGACCTAACCACAGCCAAACATATAAATTTCTTTGATCAATTCGTAGATATTATCGGTCTCAAGAACGGAGATGTCTATTCACGGTTGTTTGTTCAAACCTTCGAAGGACATGCGAGAACCTGGTTTTGAGGTTTGGCCATAGAATCAATCAGATCCTACGATGAGTTAGAAAACTATTTTCTTAGACAATGGGGTGAGAGGAAAGGTCACCTATACTACTTAACTGATTTTGGAGCCTTAAGAAAAAAAAATTATGAAACTGTTATTGAGTTCATTCAAAGATTTAATAAATTATATAACAAGATCCCAATTGAAGTTAAACCTTCCCAGCCTGTAGCTAAGGTAACTTTTGCAGAAGCTTTCGGACCTGATTTCGCACTATTACTAAGAGAAAGGAGGGATACCAAACTTACCCGAATGCAAGATGATGTCGTAGAGATTGAGTCAAATATGATGTCTTCTGGAAAATTAAAAGAGAAAATGGAAAGGGGGAAACAAAGAGACTAAACGATTTAGGGAACATTTAGGATCCTCCGGGGGTGGGAGGTCCAGAGATGATAAGATGGATGACATGGCAAAGATAATGAAAGAACTATCAAATAAGATTTCAAATATGGAACTAGATCAATATAAAGCAGACCATTTTGTTAGGAGAGAATTCAGAAGGAACCCTAATCCCAAAATAAAACAAAGATAGATTAAAAATGAAGATCAAAAAGTTTAGGCTCCTTTAAAAAACAAAAATTTTATAGGAGGAAATGACATGCAAGTTTTTGAGGATTTAGAAGATGATATGATTAATATCGATGATGATTTCATGCAACCTCATTTGACTAGACAAGATTATGAGAGGTCTTTAAATATGGAACATCAGTCTAATGAGGATAGAAACACAAATAATACAAAATATTTTGCTTACTAGGAGATCACCGATACTATAATGGTCGAGATCCAACATAAGTATAATCTAAGGTCTAAAACTAAAAATGTAGCAACTAACCAACCAAAGAAAATCCTGCCAAGAGAAAAAGTATATGAGCCAGCTCAAAAGGAAACAGAAATACAAAATACCAAAATAAAGAGAGTTGAGATCCAAACTGGGAGAACTAAGACAACTGAAACACAGAAAACAGAAACAAAAACAACTGAAAATAAAGCAATGAAAAAAAAAAACAGAAAAGAAGGAGACTGAAGTCCCAATCAGAGAAACCGAAAAGACTATAGGAGGTTTCATCCTAGAAAATCAGATTAACAAAATCAAGATACCGATACCTCTAGTTGAACTGGAAAAGAACCATGCTTACTGAAATCAAATCCCAAAAATGATAAATTTTTCAGATATGGGAAGTCAGGATGACGTTATAAATATGGAATATGATAAGCCTAATATAATTTTTGGTCATCATTTTGAAGGGGCCAGAGATATTGTTTCTCCTTTCTACATTACACTAAATGTGCATGATCATCTGCTACATAAATGCATGCTATATTTTAGATCCTCACATAACGTGATTCCCAAGGCTATTATGGATAGACTTGGCCTCGAAATTACCAGGTTGTACAGAGACTTGTATTCATTTGATTCAAGAAAAGTTAAATGTATGGGCATGATCAAATACTTAGTAGTAAATGTTGCACAGATTCCAGTAAAAAGTGGTTTGATGGATGTAGTTATTATTGATATACCTCTGAAGTATGGTATGCTATTATCCAGGTCTTGGGGCACTAATCTTGGAGGATCCCTTCAGTTGGACATGACATACACTACGATTCCCATCTTCGGAGGACAGTTCACCCGATTATACCGAGAGACACGACTGGCATATATGGTAAGTGATCCACATAATCCTATTAATTAACTTGTTTATGTTGCTGATCAGGATATTGGAAATTGTATTTTATCAATTGATGATGATATAGATGAATGTGTTGAACATTTCACAGAAAAAAATAAAATAGAAAAGATAAAAGAAAGTGTATATAGTACTGGAATTTGGAAAATGTATTTCGATGGTGCTTCGTAATGTGAAGGAGCAGGCGCAGAAGTACTCTTTGTAGCACCTGGGGATGATTTTATTATTCCTTTCTATTATAGACTACAGTGGGGCATAGACTACGTGAATAATGTATGTGAATACGAAGCCCTGGTCTTGGGATTAAAAGATGTCAGGAAGTTAAACATAAAAAACTTGGAATTCTATGGAGATGTAGAATTAATCGTGAAGCAAGTAAATCGGTAGTACTAGGCCAAACACCCGAGATTGAGATCTTATAGAAATTGTGCCTGGGATTTGATGAAATTTTTTTTCTCATCAGTTAAAGTCCATTACATTCTCCATACAGAAAATATACGGGTCGACTCATTATCCAAAGAAGCCTTGAATTTCATACCTCCTACGGCTTTCAAATTAAAATATCACATAGAGGTGAGGCATAGACCCTCCATACCAAACAATATACAACACTGGAAGGTGTTTGAAGATGATGGACAGATCAGAAAGTTCCTTGAAATGGTGGAGGACTTCGCTGAAACACACATTGACCAGAAAAACTAGAATGACCATACTTGGATTATGTAATAAGGGAAGGACCTACAAGAGTTCCAAGAAAAGATCGCAAATCATCACATGTTAGTACTAAAAAAAAATCAAATCCATAAATGTCTAATCCCTCTAGAAATATTATTTGACCATAATGGCATACCTCTAAAATCTACCTTGCAACCTCAACGAGAAGAAGTCGAACATTGTGATATAGGCACCAAAGAAAATCCTAGAATAGTAAAAATATCAAAGTATCTTACTCCTGAGATGAAAATTAAGTATACAGACTTACTCGAGTGATATAAGGACGTTTTTGCATGGTATTATGATGAGCTAAGAACTTATGTCACCACTGTGATCGAACACAAGATACCTTTAAAGCCAGGTGTTAAACCTTTCAGATAGAAACTCAAGCAAATCAATCCCATTTTAGTTCTCGTGGTCGAAAAGGAAGTTAAAAATCTTTTGGATGCAAAAATAATTGTACCGATTAGGTACTTTGAATGGGTAGCTAACTTGGTCCCGGTTAGAAAGAAGAACGGAGAAATTAGACTGTGTAGATTTTAGAAATATAAATAAATCCTCTCTCAAAGACAATTATCCGCTACCCAAAATGGATTATGTTTTAGAAAAAATGGTTAGGGATAATAGAATGTCAATGATTGACGGGTTTTCGGGTTACAAACAGATTGTTTTCAATGAAGATGATAAAGAAAAAACTGCATTCACTACCCCCTAGGGTACATTCATGTATAAAAAAATGCCATTTGGTTTGATGAATGCAAGTGCTAATTTCCCGCGAGCCATGGACATCGCTTTTGTCGGCGAAAGAGATAAATTCATTGTTATTTATCTTGATGATCTAACCGTTTTTTCCAAATCTGACAAAGATCATTTGATACACCTCAAGAAAACGTTTAAGAAGTGTCGTAAATTTGGTTTTTTTTTAAATCCCAAGAAATATCACTTTGTAATGCAAGAAGGTAAACTCTTGGACCATATTTCATCTCGAGATGGAATCAAAATTGATCCTAAAAGGGTCAAAGCTATAGACACTATAAATATCCCTAGAAATGTAAAAGAAATTTAGTCATTTTTAGGAAAAATAATTTTTTTGAGAAGATTTATCCCAAACTTTGTTGAAATCGTGAAATTGATCACATATATGCTTATTAAAAACAACGAAGTTAAATGGATGGTCGAAGCTAAAGCGTCATTTTCACATATAAATAAAGTTATAGGTGAAGCGCCTATACTAGAAAGCCCTAATTATCTGAAAGAATTTTTTATTTTCTCATTTTCATCCGAACACACAATTGTGGCGGTACTCCTCCAGAAGAAGGAAGAAGGTTTCGAGCAGCCAATAACATTCTTTAGTAAAATCCTTAGAGACATCGAGTTGAGATATAACATAATGGAAAAGAAGGCATATGCTATGGTGAAGGCACTAAAGGCTTTTAGAACCTATGTGCTACACTCCAAGATCATTGCATATGTGCCCACCAGTTCCGTAAAGGATATATTGGTTCAACCTGACAGTGACGGGAAGAGGGGTCGATGGCTTGCTAAAATTCAAGAATTTGATCTAGAGGTGAAACTGACAAAACTCATAAAAGGACAGGGTTTAGCTAAGCTACTAGCCGAATCAAATTTCAGAGCGCTCAGAATAAATAACCTACAAAACTACGAAGGATATCACGATATAGATGAATTCGATGACCAAATAATGACAACCAGAATTGAAGAAAAGTTTGCATGTTCGGGTTGGTATAAAGAAATGGTGTCTTATCTTTTGACTCTGAAATTCCCAAATGATATATCTTTGTCCAAGGCTCGGACATTGAAATTGCATGCAGTAAAGTATTGTATTTCATAGAGCCAATTTTATTGGAAAGACCCTCTAGGATTTCTACTGGTTTGTCTAGTAGAATCGGAGACCAAAAGGGTCATAAATGAATTTAATGAGGGAGTGTGTGGAGGACATCAAAATCTTGAGAGCAGGGTATTAATGGCCTAAACTATTCACATATGTGAATGCCAAAGTCAAATCCTGTAACTCTTGTCAATTATTCGCAGGTAAGAAAAAAATCCTAGCATTGCCTTTGGTCCCGGTTAAAATGGAAGCCTCGTTCCAACAATGGGGGTTGGATTTTATAGGAGAAATTAAACCACATTCTAGTGCTCAACACAAATGTATCCTGACCACTACAAAATATTTCACCAAATGGGTAGAAGCCATTCCGACTAAAAAAGAGACAGATTCAGTGGTGATAGACTTCCTGGAAGAAAACATATTATCTAGATTTGGTTGTCCCTAAAAGATAGTTACAGATAATGCCCAGGCATTCAAATCTATGGAAATGTTCATCTTTTTCCCAAAAGACAATATTATATTGGGTCACTCTATGGCTTACTACCCTCAAGGCAATGAGCTAGCTGAATCAACAAACAAAATCTTAATTACCATAATTAAGAAAGTGTTGAACGAAAATAAAAAAATCCTGGCATGTGCATTTGAAATATGCCTTGTGGGAAAATCGGATAGGCACCAAGAAATCGATTGGAACTTCTCCATTTCAAATGGTATATGGAACTGACGTAGTATTACCCATAAATTTGGCTCTACCTATGATGAAACTTTGGAAAGATGAGAAAGAAGAACTAAATCATGTCACAAGAAGAATAAATCAGTTGATCGAAGTTCAGCAAAACAAAACTGAAGTGGATGAAAAGCTTCAGAAATATCAAGACAATATGAAAGCCCTATTCAATCATAAGCCTAAAGACAGGGAATTCCTCCCTAGTGACTTGGTTTTGAAATGGGACGCTAGGAAGGAAGACTCGGAAAAACATGGTAAATTCGATCATATATGGTATGGACCATTCAAAGTTACAACTTCTGAAGGGAAGAACTCATTTCTGCCAGAAAACCTGGACAGTAAAACCCTCAACACCCCTATAAATGGGCATTATTTGAAGCACTTTATAAGATAAATAATTTCCAAAATCCCACTGTATATATCGGTTTGTGTTTTCTATTTTTTACATTTTTTTTGGTAAGTTTTTACTTCTACCATAAATAAAACAGGTTAGTGATTTCATAGAAAAATAAATATGGAATAGTTAACACATTGAACTCTGGGACTCTTAAAACCTTGACACTTTTTCATGTTGTTTTCATGCAGGATTTTTGTCTACATCTCAAACATCAAAAGAAGAAAAATCAATGGTTGTATATTAGAAAATTGCTCGTCCTGAAATAGGTGATAAATAAATAATTTAATTAGATGAGAATGAAGTGGGAAATCATAGGTATGAATCTCCAAATTGTTAAATTCCCAATGAATATCACTTTGTGCAACAATGGTCGCATATGTATAAAGATACTCGCCTGATATATTATCGAAAGAATGAAACTTTACTATAGATTATAAAAAGTCCCTCTGGATAAGATGAAAACAATTAAAATAAACAAAAGAGGAAGTAGGGCAACTTGAAAGAATTTCCAAGAGTCAGGTTTTCATTATAAACAACTACGTTTATAAAATCCAAAACCTCCCTTCGTCACCCTGTTCAAATTTTGATAAAGTCCCCCTTGACTCAAGACACATTCTCATGACATTCACAAAAAAGGAGGGGGGGGGGTCATATGTTAACTCTGGAAAGCCGACAAGTGAATCATTGGAAAAATGGTAAACCCTCACGGATCCTCAGAATTCTACTAAAACAAAGTATGTCTAAGATAATCCTAACTCTCTTAGTTTTATAATAGGTTTAAACTAATTAGTCTTGCTCAATGAAGGCCCCTGGAAATAAAAATCCTCCATAAGAATTTTCCTGTAGACTAAGATGTTTTTAAGATCAAAATAATACTAGTCCAGAGTAATCAAAGTGAGTTAATAGACCTATGTTGCTAAATTATAAACAGATATCACCCTAAGTATATTTTATACAAATTGATTGCCCCCACTTCATGTTTTAAAAGAAAAACTATAAGACAGATGGTGAAAGGAAATTCATTAAATGATTGCCCCCATCTAGTACAAAAAAGAGATGATGAAAGGAAATTCATTAAATGACTACCCTCATCTCAGCATTTAAATGCAAAGTTACAAATTGAAATGGTGAAAGAAAATTCAATTAAGGGAATCAGATAACTTCACTAGGGTATTGAACAGGCTCACTAGAAGTGAAGCAAAGTATTAGATATATGTAAGGTTGTTAGACATGAATTATATTGTACTCTGTCAATTAGTTTTCTCTCGACCAGATCTGCATCTCAAGTCCACATGGGGATCCCTGATTAAAAACATTGAATTCACTTCACCTTGATGCAAGCAATATCAACAAAACCTGTTAGAATTTTAAGGTCGTTTTGATTATCTTAAGCAGATCTAAAACCAGTTTTAGAAAGAGGAAGTCATCGATGGGCCTAAACTTGAGGTTAGTGAATGATTAGTTTTTGAAATCTTTCAGAGATAAGGATGAAACCTTAATTTTTCCTATATACCCCCCTTTCTGAAGGTGCATTTACAAAAGTAAAAATGACTCCATATATCCAATAAAGGCACTTGGTCTATTGTTCTTCATGTCCCACAAGGAGAGGAGATCCCTAGTTGGAGCCTATATTGTAACACATATGTTTTTCAAATACTCCAGATTAAGGATTGGGAGTCGCCTACCTTTTTAAACAATAAACCACTAATGCTAAACCTTAAACATCGGATTTCGAAGTTTTGCAGATCTGACTATCCAATACGTCGAAGTCCTTAGTGCCCCGACATGCGAAATAGTGAAATAATGTTAAGATTAATCATGATCATCAAACCTTTTAAGAGTGATTATCGCTAATTTAATACATCGCGCCTTCGCGAGTAGGGAATCACGCCTCGAGTAACCTTTGAATATCTTGATATGCGAAGTCGTGAAAGATTTTCAATATAAATCTGATTAATTAGGCGAGGAGTGGTAATTAATGATAATTAATGGTTCTCGCATTTTCGCATTTCGGTATTTTTGCCTCGAAACAAAAACCAGCTTATAACCCCGATACTCCAAGTCGCGAATTTTCCAAACTAATCAAAATTAATTAAGAACTTAAACATGATTAAAGTTAATTAATCAAATCGCATTTCGTGAATTTGGGGTTCATGGTTCAAGACTAAGAGTGAAATCACCTGAGACTACAAGTTCCGAAAAATATTCAGAACTAATCACGATTAGTTAAAGTTTTAATCTGGATTAATTAAAATCTTAAACAACATTTTACCTTGTAAAATTCATGGATGAAAATTTATTGCTTCTACGATTCTCCCAAGTCACAAAATATCAATCATTTATGGAATTTATGAGTAGGATAGATTGGAAATAATATCTTACTTTATCTCCAGATCTTTCTATTAAAATAATTAAACGTTGTGTCAGCACAGACATGCGTAGATTAAAACGCATAATGTGAAAGGATTTATGTCATTAGTTGAATTTCATTCTAGTTTTCACAGAGTCTGCTTAGCGAGATAACCATTATTTGTTTTTTCATCCTCTATGATAGGAATTATAATCTCAAGATTCTATATCATGGCTCCATGGAAAGTGCCCAAAAGTACTGGTGAACGTTCAGGCCATAGTTTAGATTTCCTTTCTGATACCTCGCCAAGAAATATCGATGTAGTCAAAACATGGACACATGTTTTCAACACATTGAAATACGAGCTGATAAACTGCCCAGACGATTCAAGCGACAACGAGAAGGAAGACTTGTATCTAAAATACAAGGTGGTTTCTAGGTCGGAGATGCACAAGGTAGCTACAAGGCCACGGATGTTTTCCTATTGTGATATGATTGGATGGGCGTTGGATCACATAGATGTTCCAACTAGAACAATATTCAATTCCTAGAAGGTGGCTATTGGATCATTTCGGCCAAAACATCTACAGGAAATGTACAAGTTGTTTCCCACACAAAAATTTACTTACAATGCCGAATTTTTAGAGGGTTTCAAATAGAAAGAATGTGAACAATTTGAAAAAATCTTATCTGACTTGATCAAGGATGGGTACTCACACTCTGAAAAGTTCAGAGCTGATCTCATGGTATATATGCAATCGCTTCTTTACAACCACAATTCATTTATATAGCGATGATGGTGTGCCAACTTTATGGGAAAGATAATACTGCACATTTGTTTCTCCCATGGGTACCTCTTATCCACACAGTAGCAGAGGGATACTCTTTCGATTGGGCCAAGATGTTGTCGGATATTTTGGTCAATCAAGTTACAGAATACCAAAAGCAAAAGGCGAATGGGAAGGCAGCCTCATTTTTTATGTCTGCTTATATTATGGATGCCATTTGTTACATGACACCCTTTCCATTAATGAGTTGGATATGGACCCCAATTAACGCAGAACCTATTCACATATACCACTCAAAAATCTAGGAAGATAAAGACATAGACTTCATCTATGATATTTTTAATTGGGTAATGGTACCAATGCATGTTGCGATTTTCGGCCACCCCCCTCCCAGGTTTTCAGATAAATTCATGACCAATCTAGGCAGCATGGAAGACTAGTACATTGACGAATGATTTTCTTATATTAGGTTTTTTGGATGCTCTAGTCCCCCATATTCCCTGCCGATATTGTTACCCGACAAGCTAGTATGTCACGAAATTGCCAGGAAAACTGTACTCGGCAGGATCAGCAAGGAACTCAAAGGGGTTCAAAAAAAGGTATGACCATCGCTTCCCCTACACATTGGTACACATTCTTTATTATATTTTGGCCATGCCAAAGTAGAAGCCACAACCTTAGAGGAAATGAAACTGGTAGACATTGAATTCAAGAAACATGACCCTAATAAGGTCGTGGGTAACCACATGGAAAGCTGCGGTCTAAAAATATATGAGCACGAAGACTCTCCTCATGACGAGATGTTATGAGGAGCGAAATCCTACTTAGAAGTTTTAAGTCGTGTCCGAGCTCTGCCACCCGAAGGGATGATCAAATTTTACATATTTCATGAACATGAGAAGAGTAGTCTCCCCAAAGTTTTATAGGGGAAAGTCTCCACATCCCCATATATACAGCAAACAAAAACCAACGGTTCAACAACTATAAACTCTAGAAAACAAGAGGCTCAGGGGAGCGTAGAAGAAACTGATACCTCGAATCAGGAAATCGAGATCCCAAAACAAGAAGAAGGATCCCTGGAGACAGATACACCAAGTAAACAGGTCAAGGATCAAACAGAAATACCCTCAAAAGAGGTAGAAGACACACCATTGTCTACATCAAATGAACCCGGCACAGACGCTACTATGAAAACAACATCTACAGAAATCGGTAGTCCCATTCCATTTTTCACACCCTTACAATTTGCCAAAGGGAACCTCGATGCAGGAACAATATTCAAATAAGATCTAACGCCTATCTCTGTAGAAGAGCTACCTCCTAGTGATTTATTTTTTAGAAATAAAAGAAAACTCGTGGTGAAGTGAGAGATGCATCAAAGGGGAGGTGAAATGACCAAAAAATATAAAATGATAACTGATGGAGAAGCCTTAGAAGAGATAGGATTCATCGAAGAGGTAGTAGGTACATTGGAGGATTATGCAACAACCAACCAATATTCAGTTGAAACCTTGAAGGAATGGCTCAAACAAAAAGACTTGTTAATTAGCAAATTACAGACTCACATGGAAACTGTAGAAACGAGTGTCAGGAATGAGGCATGTAAAATTCTTGAACAAGTCATAACAGTTGATCAACAGAAAATCAAACAAATCAAATCTAATCATGAGCAAATGCAATAGTCAGCTTAGACAAGCCAAGCACAGATAATTCAACAGGAGGAGTTAATAAAACAGTTGCAATCTAAATTAAATTCTACTGAAAGCCAGGTCATATATATAGTGGTATTTCAAACCCAAGCCATGGAAATACGAAAGAGGATAGAGGCAACTCAACAGAGTCTTCTTGCTAAAGTAGAAATCATCCAGATTCATTTTCAGATGATAGATCTAGCACTAAATAATATCACCTTAAGAGAAAGAGAAGCTAAGGCGGCTTAGGGTGCTTTTCAGGAAGCTATTATAGCTACAACAAAGGAGGAAAATGTCATCTCTTCAAGATGATCCATTCCAGAGCAAACCAGAGGTAAAATATTGTTAAAAGCATGGGAGCATAATATATCAGAGAACAAAAAAATGGCTAAAGAGGTGAGAGACTCTTGTGAAGAAAAATTTGGCCTAATAAATAAAAAAATTGCTAGATCTTGATAAGGAGAGTAGCTCTGGAACATTGGGAAAAATTAACATAGTTAAACATTTGCTAGACATCAAGGAAAATATGGAAAGAGACCAAGTTGAACTACTCAGATAAAACAGGTTGATATTGTCCAAATAGACAAATGGTTGATAAAACCAAACCTACCATTATTGTCTATCATTTAGAAGATATGCAAATAGGAGAAAGACTACCACAGTTGGAAAAGAAGTGATACACTTTCGAAGAAAATGACCAAACTGAACTTCCCAAGTTGATATCCCAGTTGGTAGAAAAGTGTGTCAATTGTATTGAACAGGGGAAATGGAAGACTTCTGGAGGCCAATAATACAATTGTTTATTCCATCCTATTTTGGAACTAGAGGACAAAGAAAGGAAAATGCCCTGCCATCATGAAGGAAGACAAGGGACAACGAAGTGAAACATTTCATCTTTTCATTTGTAACTGAAACTTTTAGAATGATAGAATTCAAAACGTTTTAATCTTGTATAAATATACATTTTGAGAAAGGAACAAGGGCTGCTTTTTTCTGATTGTAAAGGAGAAGACTCTTTTTATTGAGAATTAATACAAATGCAGACGAGAGATTCTACATCTCGTCTATTCTAAGTTATGTGTTCCCTTGTATTTCCATCTTCTAGCGTATTTTCATATATATTTCTTTGATGAATGTTTGAATCACAATTTAGTACAACATCTACTGTGGTTATTTTTTCACCTAGTAATCTGATAACAAACAAAATTTCCTCTGTATTCACTGTTAGTAAATACAAGACCTGCATGTTAATTAGATGCTATGTTTTACACTTCATTGAAGGTTACATCACTCACTTTCTTCTTCTATTATAAAGTAATATTCTTCAGCAATTGATGCCTTGCTTTGATTAACATCTTTATGTTTTTCTTTCAATTCATTCAATTTTTCAAATTTAACTCAGATTTGAGAAACAACCTTTGAGCTGTTAATATATTAATTCGATTTAAAGAATTTTTCTCTATTATATCGGTAGTAAAAGGAAAACATTGAAACATTTTCCTCACTTCCAGATGCCTGACATTATACTTGAAGCCTTAGTATAAACTCAGGAACAACAGGGTCATTCATTAACTTAGACAAGTCTGGAAAGTTGAGAGTGGCTAGAAAAGGGAGATGGGGTTGCGATATCTGGCCCCAATCTCCCTGGAAAGATTGTGGTTGGGGAATCACAACCCATTCATGGTTCTGGTAAGCACCGTGGCCCTGTCTGAGATTGTAAGACCCTCCTCTGGGATGATTCATAAGGGGTTGTGTTTGCACCATTCCAGTAGGAATGTTCTGATGAGGGTTATAAAAACTGCCCCCAGTTGGAGTGGCCCGGGGTTGGGGTTTTCCCAAGGTGTGAAACTGACATCTTTTGGGTGTGAATCTAGAGGATAAAGGTGGATTCTCCATGAAAAATGTGTTGGCGAGAATCAACACAGAGTAGGTGGGTGTAAAGGATGGAACTTGAGCAGTAGCTTGTCCACTAGGTTGGTTACTCCATCCAAAAGCAACAGGATTAGATCCGAGATTGAAAGGAGGAATGCCTCCAATGGTAGGAATTGTTTGAGGGACATGAGTTCCACCAAATGAGAATGGATTATAAGGAGGATTTTTGCCCCCAAGACCAATGCTAGCATTAGTTCTAGTCGTTGGGATGGAGTTTGAAAATTGCGAAGTAAAATTCAACATACCATAGGAAAAAGGACTAGAGGCCTCCATAGGGATGGATTGAACATTATAGCCCGGTGAGTGACAAAGATTCCCAAAAGGGTTCATGGATATAGGTTGAGTATTCACTATAGGAGGGGAAACAATGATGATAGGTGGCTCTGACACTACAACCATTGTGGTTGAAGGTGTCGAAGGGGTATTGTTAACTATAGTAGGTGTGAGAGTCAAAGGGATCCCAGTATCATGATGAATCGGTTCAGTACTCATCCTTGTATGATCACAAGTCTAATAAGTGGAGGTGTGTGTACCACGTTTGATAACTCTATGCCTTTTAGAAGGAAAAGACTCAAAATGTGGTGGAAAATGTAACAAGCAGAGAGACCTGCAGGGAAGTTGGTCTGGCTCCATGATGACTCAAGACTCGATATATAGAAAACAAATCCTAATGCCAACTAGTAATAAAAGAGCACACAAAAAATAATAAAACAACCAATATGCACACAAACAGGATAAAGTGGTTGAAATGGACCTCCTTCTATAAAGTAGGTCTGCCTAACCCAAGAAGGGCCTGAGACTCCTCTGCTAAAGATCAGAGGTAAGATAATTAGTTATAAGGGCCCTCATGGGCTTAACAACCAGTCGATCAGATCCCCCCAGAGAGGTAATCCTCCATAAAGTTTGTGTGTTGTTTGACCCTTATCTGACCCGGGGTACCTGCAAAATAACCCCTGCAAGTAACCTATGTGGTACATAATTCAAGAAACTAAGAAACCACGGTATAAGCGATGCACATGTGAACAGTCTTCAGTTAGGTCCACCGTATGGGCAGGGTAACAAAGCCTGAAACCTTGAAATCATCGCCTCTCATAGAGGTAAAGGCACTAGAAAGATCCCCATATACGAATAGATCCCCAGAAATATATCTAACACTAGGAAGGTATCAGGGGGATATCTCTTCAGCCAACCTCACGGGACCTTGTTCTTAACTTCGGTGTAAGTGGAACCTCCTGATATTACCGATTATACAATGGATGTGTCCACTCCTTTAGTCAGACACATATGTTGATTTAATATCCTTGTAGAAGTTTACTCACAAAATCCTATTCCAAGGCTCTAAATCCTAAGCTAGTTTGTGTACCCTAGAAAGATAAAATCATTACTAATCAATTTTAAATTATAGCGTTAATTTTAATGGCCTTTCTTACTCAAAAGGTGCAGTCATGAAACTAGTGATGTTATGACTCAGCAAGTAAAATAAATGAATATGAATACAATGCAAAGTCCTAACTTCAATTTCCAATAAATGATATGCTTTTCAAAATGAAATTCTCAATTTAGTTCTGCAATTCTAAATAAAAATGCAACCTTTATTTACATGTACTAAGATAAATGTCAAAGACTTGACAGATCAAAATGTCAATCAATGTAAAATTTCTAATATTTTTGTATTTTCAATATAATATAATGAAAATGCAAGGACTGAACAATAGCTTGATATAAAGACTCTACTGTATGTAAACAGAGAAAAACCAAGTAGGATATCAAGGAGAAAAACACCCAACCCAAGATGCAAGGACAATCAAATGAAAAAGATGATGAGAAAGGCACCGCCCAAAAATTCAACCAAAGAAAGGTTTTTTGTCATTCCACAAACACTTAACAGTCACCACAGAGACCCAATAAGAATCAACAATCATCAAAACCTACCCAACAACCATCAACCCCAGCAACCAAGCAACAAAGGGTGATGTATACGACTGTTCAAGGGATCAAAAGCGTGTATGTATGCATCTTGCAGAAGGACAACATGTGTATGTACACGACTATCAGGAAAAAACCTACGTATATGTGTCAAAACAAATCCAAGCTAAGGAGAAGGCTAAGAAACTCAGACTTAGAGTGAACAGAGGATTTCAAGAAATAGTACGACAAGAAACTCAATATAAATGAGAGAAATCTAAGGAGAAAAACACTCCAAACCCCGAAAAAGAAGATCCTTTCCCCAGTATGGTCACCAATTATGTTACGAGGAAAATCTCTCTATGGCTAGGGGTAAACCACAACAAATGGAAATGACTGCAGAAATAAACTCTAATCTCAAGTGTGCTATATAAAAAAATATGCTAGCAACACAAGATAAAAATCCTACCTCGTCTAGACGTTCGATGAAGTCCACCGTTGAGCACTTGACCCAAACAAATATACCTCCAACTAGTCCTCAACAATCAAGAAACACAAGCATATGGTGATAATATATAATGTTAGCACATTCAATAGAATAATACATCAATATTCATAACAAATACGCTTATGGAATAACAATTCAAATATTTGCCAGATATTAATTGGATGAGAAAAGAGTATTTCTATTAAAATGTAATCAACAGAAGTGAATGAATTACAAATTTTCGTGTTAGCATAGTTCAGAACCGAGAAACTAAGTTCCTTCCAGTTGGGCCTCCACCACTTCAATCCTCCACCAAATGCAAGCTCATATAAGAGAGACAATGAGGTTGTCAATCAAAAAGGGAAGAGCTTGGGGGTTGAACAATGTGTTCATACTTAAAGGACAAAGGGATGCAGACTCAATGTGAAGTGAATAATTTCTCCAAAGTAACTTTTCTCTCAAAGTTGATTTTTTCTCCTCTTTTCCATAGCTCAGTTTTGGCCCATTTATAGCCTTCAAGTGGAACTGAAGGGATGATTCAGAACATTTCCCATATATGGAAGACCAAGGATCATTGATCTCATGACGTGACATGGAAACCCGACACCATTTTTTAATTTTGGTCACAAATATCGATGTACGTGGGTTGTAGTGGTGCAACCTATGTATACGCATGTTGTAATATAGGCAGGGCACATATATGTGGAAAAATCATTTTTTTATCTTTGGGATTTGAAAAGAGTGACTTCAAGTATGCATAGGGAAATGGAAAAAGGATTTTGTGCAAGATTTCATAGGGTGAGACAAATCTTTCTATAACAGAGCTTAGCAGTGGCCTAGACTGTGATACTCTTCTTCTAGGGTGTCAAAAATGCCATCTTATAGAATTGATCAATGACCATGAAGAAACGGTCATTACCATTCTTGGTTGAAGGCATACTAGACATGTAATCCATGGAGATGGACTCCCAAGGTCGATTACACGTAGGAAGAGGGGTGTATAGCCCATGTTTTTTAATTGCAGGTTTGGTGATGGCACGCGTATTGCATGATTTGATATACTTGTTGACATGTTTTCGAAGCTTTGGAAATTAAAAATACTTTGTATTACTACCACAATTTTTTCCACACCAAATTATCCTACCACTCAACTATAGTGATCTTCCCAAATCAACTTCACATGCTCTCTTGAAGGAACATAGAGGTGGATCAAATGGCATAATATTCCATCCTAGAGATGAAATTTTGGAACTAGTTTGCATGTGATCAATGTTTGATAGGTAGCAACGATGTCAGAGTCATTGTTGCATAATTGTGGCCACTCAGAAGTCTCATTCCCATAAGTGTTAAGAACTGTGGTTAGTGCCACAACCAAGGATTGACTTAGGTAGTCTGCAACATGGTTGGTGTTTCCTTTCTCATACTTGATGTTCAAGTGGAATTTTTGCAAGTATGTTGACCACTTCTGATGGCAGTCATTATGTAATTTTCCTTGCATATGCATGAATTGCAGATGCCCGTGTTTAGTGTGTATGATCGTTTCCTTTCCCATAATATAATGCTTCCACTATGGACATGCCTACACAATGGAGTACATCTCTTTATCATAGGTGGGATATATGTGAATAGAATCATATAGTGTTTCACTGTGATAGGACACCAGATGTCCTTGTTGAGTGAGGAATTCATTGATAGCATATTCATAGGTATTTGTCTCAATATAAAATGGATGTTGCAGGTATGGAAGTGTGAGGACTGGTGTGGATCAGAGGTGATCTTTCAGATCTTGGAACGATTTCTACTATGATTCTGACTAGGAAAAATTGCCTTTAGATCCACCCTTGGCCACTTGACTTAAGGGAAAAGCAACATGAGAGAATACCAACAAGAACCTATGGTAGAATTTGGTGAGGCCCAAGAATCTATGGAGCTATGTCATAGTTTTATAGGTTGACCAGTTGTGTATGACTTGGATCTTGGTTAGTTCCACATACACCCCATATTCATCCATGATTTATCCCAAGTATTAAATTCACTGCATGCGAAATGATCATTTCTCTAGATTGGCATATAGCGTGTGTTGTTGTAGGGTGCTTAGGACCTATTGGATGTGATGCAAATGTTCTACCTAGGTTCAGCTGAATATGAGGATGTCATCCAAATATACGTCCACAAACTATTTTTTGAATGACCTCAAGATATCATCCATCATCCTCATGAATGTCACTGAAGTATTAGTCAAGCCAAAATCCATGACCAACCATTTAAACGGGAATTTTTTAGATTTGAAGGTTGTTTTCCATACATTGGTTTGTTTTATTGGAACTTGGTGGTAGTCGAACTTCAGATCAATCTTACTAAAGAACTCAACACCCTTAATCTTATCAAGAAGATCATCAATATGGAGGATTAGGTATCGGTTCTTGACAATGATATTATTCAAGGCTCCATAATTAATACAGAGTCACCATGTCCCTTCCTTCTTCTGTACCAACACAATTAGGCATCCACAAGGCAAGGAGCTCAATTAAATGTGGCCCTTGTGTATGAGATCATGAGTCTGATGCTTTATTTCCTCATTCTCCAATAGGGAGCATATTTTATATTGGACCATTGGGTAAGGATGCATTAGGTATCAATTCAATAGAATGTTTGACTTGACATTGTAGAGGCACCACTATAGGTGAAGTGAAGATATCTTTATATTTCACTACAACCTTGTCCATTTTATTCTACGGTGTAGAGATATCTTGTGTAGAGGCAGTGGTAGTCACAGTGACCTTTTTTTTACCTTCTGATCGAGCCATGAAGATGACAAACTTTGTAGTCTGAGAAATTACCTTTTACATAGTTTTTTCAAGATCAATGAAATTGTAGTAGTTGGAACTACCTCCAGTACCCTGTAGGGATTTTAATAGCACAAGTTGTAGGTTGGTTAAATCCCAACCTAACCACCAAATGGTGACAACTTAGAGAACATCTACCCACTTTCACCTTAGGCAGGTATTCCCATCACTTTAGAGATGATAAAATCATCTCAAGGGGGGAATCTCGATGACCCCGGGGAGAATGAGATGGAAATTCAAGATATGAAGTGAATTCCCCTCAAGGTCAAGATATAAATTGTGGAAAGTCTTTGGGAAGAGTATTTATGGTAGCCAATCATTTCCAAGAGACAAGAACACATGCAAAGAATGGTGTACCTGTCTGAGACACAAGAACAATCCAAGCATATATGTATAATGTTAGGTGGGAAAGAAAGTTAAGATTTATGTCCCTAATTTTAGAAGTAAAAAACAATGTATATAATAAAATAAATAAGTATTAAATATGCTAAACAATTTCTATAATTCCTGTAACAACCCTGGTTAAATAGATGCATAGGGATTATTAAGTAAAATTAATTATATATTTAATTGTCCTAATATGGTTTTAGTTAAACAATGATTAGTATTAATAATATTAATTAATTACTTATTTATTAATCAATTGACTCATTAAAGGTTGTGTAATGAATTAAAGGGGCTTAATAATTTTAATTTATTTAATTAAATACTTTACGTATGCAGGGGGGAAATGAAGCATTAAATTAAGGATAAGATACTAGAGGAGGGGATAAGATAATAAATAAGGGGATAAGGTAATAAAGGAGGAGATAAGGAAATTAATGAGGGGGAGGAGAGTCAGTGAAGGGGGGATATGACGGAAGAGTCCTACTGGAAATGGGGGGATGATTATTTTTGGGGAAGGAAGCATTTTGGAGGAGCATTGTATTTTCTGTGGCATGTATTTTATTTTCTGTGGCATTTTGGAGGAGCATCAGAAGGAGGTATTTTATTTATGAATTTGTTGAGTTATTTTCATGCTGTAGATAAATTTTAAATTCTACTGAATATTATATGCTTATATGAAGCTAAATGAATTATTTACGCACTGAAAGAAATTCTATGTTTGAAATTGAAATTCTGTGTTTGAAATTTTATGTGTAGTTGTATGAATTTTATTAGGCTTGTTAATTTGTGGTTCCTACACTTGGTATTAGATTTGTAGTTCACAATCTGGAGCCTTCAGGGCCTACCCACCTACCCACCTAATCACTTGTAAGAAGGAAAATATCCAACCCACTCCATGCAAGCTGCATACACAGCCAGAAATAGAATTAGTATGGAGATGTGGCTCTCCAAAACTGTAACAAAAGAAGAAAAGAGAAACAGGGGAATGTAGCAGTTAGTATGCATGCAAGCCCACTTAAGAAAATTCACTTAGAAAACATGCACGGTCTAGAAGAAACTTTCACGACCAAGTCACAGATGAAGGAAAACACAGCTGTAATAAGAATATGGCAACCACATAACATATACATGACTCAGTGCACCCTACACTATCTAGATCAAGAACAAAATAGTAGACAAGTTCTAAGAGCATACTCACTCTTGACAAACAACAATACTTTAGATATTTTGTCAGTTGAGTAAGACCCTATACAAATGTGAGGGGAACCAAGATTACTCTGTATTCCTCGATCAAGGATTACAATAGCAAGCTAATATATATTAGAGAAAGCCTTCAAATTTTTATCATCACATCCTCACTCATGAAAATACAAAGGTAAATAATAGAGAAAGCAAAAGAAGTTAGAAGACAATTACATTCAATAATAACAATATAAATAATTAGAGGAAAATAAACAAAAATATGACAATAAGGAGTAATAATAGATAAAAACAAGTATTGGCCATAAGGTCTAATCTCTTCTTATCAAGATAAGGTCGGGTCTCTTCTTATCAACCTGAGTCTACAATGCGAAACCATACATACAACACAAGTTTAAGTACGAATCCCAAGCGCCAAGACATGAGGGGACGAGCCCACAAGGAACCCAAAAGGAAGTGCATTACGCAGCAATAGAGTACATATCAAATGTCATAAGAGAAAATAAGAAATAGTGAATTAAAAATATAAAAAGGAAAGATATAAGTTTCTGGCTAGATGGAAGGATGGACGGCAGGAGATATACGTTTAACTATTAATCCATAGCAAAATAACTCGTCCAGTGCTTAGCACACATTCCAGCGCCCAGCACAACCACCAAGCCGCCAAGTCTTTGTGCACAAAATCTAATGCTTTATCTCCATGCAACCTGCCACGCAATTCTTGTTAAGGATTAGCACGCAATATACAAACCATTATACCATATCCAACCCCCTAGATACAAATATATATATATATATATATATATAATGGATTAAAAAAAAAAACCTATAACAATAACCATGTGCGTTCGCTCTCCTAGAACAAATGCCTTTCACTTAGATCTGAGCAAGTAGCTTATGATAACACACACAGGACTAACCATGGTGCTCACTTCATCAAAATAAAACCCTTGAACAATAGCAATGCACCCTCGCTCTCCTAGAACAAATGTCTTACCCTTAGCTCGAACCTCAACATGAGTAGCAGTAGAAATGAAAATTGAAAACTACAAATTTGAATGAGAGACTGCAAATACTCAATGCAATTACTCACTCTATGATAGAATTACTCCAAGATATGTTGGAATATCTGTTGCAACCCATGCCAGTCCAAAAAAAAAAAGAGAGAAACACCCATGTGAGCCAGACAGACCTGTATGTGAAAGAAGATAGCCATCAACTAGAGCACGATACGCCAAGCCTCATCACATTCCAGGACGCAAGACAACCCACTGAAGACACAAAAGTAAGAGTCCATGAGGGAGCCAAAGACAACGCACAAACCCCAACTTTAAAAAAAATGAGCACCAGGCATAGCACGTCGGTTGGACGGCCTGTGCCAAGTTTTATTGAGTCCATGGGGTTCAAACCCCGGACCTCCCCATAGGTGCACCAGTGCCCAGCCACAACACAAGTCAAGCCAGCGCACTAGTGTTGATCACTAACACTAAGACAAATCACATATCAAACTACAAGC
>JZKD02S1674919.1:164191-176282 GCA_000966675.3 Picea glauca
TGTGATTCTATGTGATAACCAGAGCTGCACCCAGTGTTTCATGATAGGTCGATGCACATAGAAATATGGTATCACTACATTTGATTTATGGTGCAGAGGGGAGTTGTAAAGATCCAATATGTTGGCATAGATGAGCAGGTTGCATATGTGCTGACCAAGCCTCTGCCTCGTGTAAAGTTTGAATACTTTCTAGATAAGCTTGGTATAGTGCAAAAGGACCTCCATCGAAAAAGGGAGTGATGTTGATGATACTATGGTATCCTGACCAACAGCGAGTAGCTTCATTAGGATTTTATATCCTAGGGGATTGATCATCCCTGGGAAAATCCCAAAGGTCTGGTAAGGATGGTCTGTCAGAGTACCTATGCATGTATATTCTAGATGTGGTCAGTAGTGGTAGCTTCGTTAGGATTTTATATCCTAGGGAATATTTTTTATTTCTGGGAAGATCCAAAGGTCTAGTAAGGATGGTCTGTCAGAGTACCACATGGTAGCTCTATTAGGATTTTATATCCTATGGAATCTTATGATTATTGGGCAGATCCCAAAGGTTTGGTAAGGATGGTCTGTCATAGTACCACAAAATTTTGTTGTTGCACCTTCCTCATTCTGTTTCCCTATGATGATGATGTCATTATCTCAACCTCGCGTTGTTTATGTTGTTGTTACTCCATCCTCATGATGTTGATGATGTTGTAGTATAAGCCTCGTGTTGATTATGTTGTATCAACCTATTGTTGTTGATGTTGTTATAGTTTTTGATAGCACTAGAAGTTGTTCCTAGACTACTTTAGGAACAAGCCTAGCACACCTTGTTTCAAAATGTTCAATAGGGGTTTTAAGATGGATAAATCCTTGCTTGATTTGAAAAAGGAATAATTATCAGATCTGTTAAGACCACTTACCTAAGTGCAGCAAGTCAGGTAAACAAAACTGATGGCTAGAGGTTTAAGGTTTAAGTGATGTTATTGAGAGAAAGGGAAAAACAAAGACTGATAAATACACAAATAACAAATCTTGTCTTTAATGTGTTTATGCAGCAGATGATTTTTTTTTATCTAGAATTCATTCTAAATAAGATCTAAGGAGAAGACACCCATGTGGAAAATATTACTAGAACCTGTTAAAGAAACCTTCTCAGGACGAAATTATTTCAGAGAAAAATTTGAATATGATAAACAAATAAAGGTAACATACTAACCACCAATTTCATTAGCAATTGAAGTCTTTACACTGAAATGAGAGATCAAAACAATATTTTAACTATACAATGTCAAGCCAAAATAGGGATTCAACCCTTTCTTCTTCTACATCATTTGATATATAGTGTTTTGAATTAGTTACATGTACTTAAGGTCGATCCTAACTATCAGGGAAAACTCAAAGCTAATCCCTAAAAAAACTGAAAATGAATTTCAACCTTTGATTGCTGATATAAAAACTAATAACATTTTTTACAAAACAACCTCCTAGGATCAAGGAAACATCCTTGCATAAAATACTCTTTTCTTGATTTGTTCTCTATTCATATAATATCACTGCAACATTCTCTTAATTCTTCCCAGATACATCTTATCTTCAAATATCCATGCGAATCTATCCTTTGACAACTCAATCATGGTTCCCAATATGGATTTACCTTTGTATCTCAATATAGCCTTTGAGATACACAAAATGTGTATAGCTTCATAACATGCTCCATAAGATGTTAGCATAGGTGTAACCCTCCTTTGTTGCAAAAATATGAAACTGGGTGAATTTAGCAGCAAAATCGGTTGCTACAATTGTTCCTGTAGCGACCCTGTTTTTTTGTGTGTAACTGTGGGAACTTCCTGTAGTGACCTACCAAAAAACCAGTTCTTCATGTTTTCAACTCTTTCCTTTGCCTGATTTGTAGTTGTCCATAGAAAAAAAGGGGCATGATACCTTAGACATATTAAACAAAAAATATGTTTCCATCATCCATCATTTTTAATCTCAAAAACCATATTTACCCTGGAGGTGGTATTTCCAAATTGATAGATTCTATGCAGGATTGAAGAAGATACTTCTGCAAGCAATTCTAAACTATCATTTCCAGTCTACTTAGATTAAGATCAAGTTTTAACTCTTTTAGTTTCATTCCCTTTATATCTTATTTTAGGGTTTGAGATTTTCATATTCTTCTTACCATGTTTTCTGGTAGAAACTCTGTTTTTTCCAGTGATAGTCTTTTTATTTATGATCAGGCCACCCTTCTTGAATTTATTCTTCTCAAGCTTAGTGTAAAGGTTTTCTTTCTTGTATATGAACTCCTCATATTTTTGACAGGCTCTTCATTGATGATGATGACCTTCTTTGTGATAGTAGGTATATATACTACTTTAGACTTCATCTTGAACTTGTTTCGAGGCCTTGTGCTTCGTTTCCTTATCAAAATTATGTACTTATCCACGTTATCTTCATAGGATATTGAGGCATGAGGAGTAATATCTGGGATAGGATCTTTAGGCTGCACTATTTCTTCAAATGCTTCTATTGTCTCATGTTTTTTATCCTCTCCCGGTACCCTAGGTTTTACATGTCTTTGAGTCCTTCTAGAGTAATTCTTTTGTGCAAAAGGGAAAGGGTGCTTACCTCCACCTAGGATTCAGGAAGACCCTGCATCTACTTGTTGGTTAGTTGCAGGAGCTTCCACAAGTTCATTTGGGGTCTTAACACAATATTCTCTCTTCCCCTTCTTTGAAGTAGTTGGTTGATTGGCGCTAGATGAAGTTTCTTGTTAAGGCTTAGCACCCTTATCATGTGATTTTTCATTAAAAGGATGCACTTTCATCTCAAAAACCGACTAGATCAAAAATTGATCCCAAGTCTTATGCAACTTCTCTAGCTTGTCCTTGACAAGTACTTTGATCAAGCCCTGATGATAGATTCCATGAACAGGGGTTTTGGGGTTTGCTTGGACGTTCATGGCCATCTTGTTGAGATCCCTCAAGAAATAATATGGTAGATTCATTCTCTTAATTCCTGCAAGATGAAGAAGAAATCGTAGATGAAATATAAATATGTCAGGATAACTCTCCTCACGGGTGATGAATATTTTAAGCATGAGTAAGGCTTCCATCCATTCATCAACAATACAATCCCTGGGAATTTCTCTGGCCCAATTAGGTTATTTGTGTTTTGGTTTCAAAAATTGGTTTACATCTCCTCATGTAATCAATCTATTTTTAAACCACCTTTCACCATCAGTCGGGAGGTTGCAAGCAGCTGTATGGAATCCTTTGTAACCTGCATGACCAAGTTTGAAACTCATGCCCATTTTCCATTGAAACTCTTATCAAATGCCCTGGATGTAGTGTAATGATGACCATCCAGCTTCGTGCAAAAAATATACCAACCTATTCGATCGAAAATGTGGCAACTGTATTCATAAGATTCTATGATCTCAGGCCCTTCAGGCTCTTTCCTATTCACATGTCCACCCTTGCCCATATGCACAACTGCGATGAGAAGACTATACTCTTGGCTACAAGGAAGGGATCTATTTTTTTTGTAATGAGAATAATTTTGGATTTGATGGCTCTATGGGTGCCAATTCAAATCGACCAGTTGTTATAGGTAACGAATAATGTGCCAGTTCTAAAAAACCATTTTTTGAAAAGCCTAATCTATGTAACCTCCTAGACAAATGACGTGTAGAAAAGACCACCCATATTTTCATGCTATGGATGACAATTGGTACTTGCTAACCGCTTTGCATACTCATGAATTTTGTAGTACAATCCACAACTTCCATGACTCTCCAAGGTACTTGAAATGATCACGACCAATGACATGTGGAAGTTCTCGTAGCGCATGGCCAGATTTTTCCATTTTTTTTATTGTGAGGATTAGACTTTGAATCTTCAGCCTACTAAGTTAAATAATCATGAGGAATGGATGCTGACATGACTTATGGCTCAAATGAAAAGATTTGAATCCAGGTGATGTCATCAAGCAATCATTTAAACATGTGAGTAATTCCTTTTGTCCCCCTCTCACAAAACTAAGTCCATCTCATTCATTCGATCTAGAATTATTTTAATCCCTTTATGATAAGCTATCAAAACTTTAACAAAATAATGCTAAAGATTTATAACTTATACTAAATTTGAAATGACAAGTAGGGATAAATGAGGAATAAAACAATGTAGAACAAAGTAGGTGTTAACAATGGCTCCATGGGGGATGGATTTTCCCTGTGAAACTCCAAGAAATTTGAGTAAATTTGTGCTTTATAATCTTTTAAGCTTCAAATGATTCTTAATTTCAAACTGTTTTTTTCCAGCTCCTGAGCTCTGGACAAACTTTATTCAAAAATGTATCAGACTGTAAAAAATAAAAATAATTTATGAAAATTGAAAGAAGAAAAGAAGCATTGCTCCATTGGGCTATGGAGTCTTTAATTCCTATTTACCACACCACATTGATATGTACAATGATATTTGATCCACCAATGTCTTTAGTAAAATAATTTCTTCAGAAAATGCCCATTTACTGGGCCACCAAAAACCTCTTCACCTTCCAAATGCTACAATAGGAAAAGGTTGTTGTCTAAAACCTTCTCCACCTTGAATATATCAGACCATAAGCTATAAAATTTCCCATGATGATCTTCTTTGCGAGCATCCCATTTCAAAAATAATTCCCCATGTACCAACTACTTTGTTTTTTCTTTTCTTTCAAAAGTGTCTTTAATCTTCTGTTGATGTTGATGTGCCTTCTCTAGAAGTTTCTCTCTTGCTTGCTGCAATTCTACAATCTAGAAAATCTTTCTAATAGCATCATTAGGTTCAGATTCAATTTCCTGCAACAACTTTACAACTAGAAAATAAATTTGTATAGGAAATACTACATTCATTCCATACACTAACTGAAATGGTGAGGTTCCAATTGCTCTCTTTGTGCTGACACGATCATCCCATAAATCATATCTCAACTTTGAATCCCAAGCTCTCTTATTTTCTTCTAGAAGATTCTTAATGATCTTGACCATTCTTTTATTGTATGATTCATCTAGGCCATTACCTTGTGGGTGTTACAAAGAAATCCCCCTACGGACAAGTTAATTCTCTTTTGGATACTAGACCCCTATAACCAAGATAGAAAGGGTACTAACGTTGGTCATTGACATCCTTTTAAACCTAGCTAAACTAATGTATAGAGAAGAGGTATATAGGTATACCTTTTTAATGATGTTCATCCTCACACAGTCCGAGTTGAGCTTTGATCCCCAAGATCCTCGATAATTCCTTCAAAACAAACAAAGACAGAACAAGCTTCCTATTCTACTAAGATTAGCTTGAAACCAGATCTATCTAATAGAGACAATTTCATGTGGAATAAACAAAACCTTGAAATAAATAGGCCAAGAACATATGTATATTAATGAAAACAAAGAAAAGATCTTACAACCATGATGTAGATGAAGCAGCTTCGCCAAGCTCTCCTTATCCAACCCTTTTCTCAAGTAACCCAAACACAAACTGATTATGCTTCAATTATATCTCCCTTATGAGATCATAAGTTTGATGCCTCTAAAATTTCATGTCTTCTTTCACCATGAGAAGGCCTCCTTATATAATATTGGAGAGACCCAACCACCTTAGAGATTCTTTGGATAGGTTGAGTATATTTCTCCTTCAGTTGTGGATCCTCCCTAAGATCCAACCTTGACCTCATATTCGAATCCAACTAACTCCAGAGATGAGGAGGATTTTTCCTTAATTTTCCTCAATAGTCAAAGATTCCCTCAAACAGACCAACGCTCCCTCAGGATGGGACACAGAGTGTTGCAACGCTCCCCCAAAGAAGGGTAGGGAGAACTGACACTCCCTGACAATGGGTAGGGGAGCACTGCCCAAAATTTCTTTAAAAAATCCCAGCGTTGCCCCAGAAGGGTGCACAGAGTGCTCGAACGCTCCCCCAAGGAAGGGTATGGAGCATTGGCACTCCCTTATAGTGGGTAGGGGAGCGTTGGCCTTCAAAATTTATTTTTAAGTCGTTTTCTTCATGGAAAATTCTTTGTACTCTTCATCAAATGATTTATCTTCCTTAAACTAGTCTTTGAAGGTGTCTTAAGTGTCCCTGTGATGTTGTTAGAGACACGACATAGGTGATATGGAAGTATGATGTTTGTGACACTTGCGACACTTGCAACCAAAATGAGACACTTGAAGTGAAAACAATAGGTCATCATTGAAATGAGTGATTTTGATGTGTAACAGATTGCCCCCCAAAGTGCAAAGTTAGAAGATGGAAACTGATGACTGAAGTACTTTGTAGACTTTTTCGAGCAAGGGTATGGATGAAAAGAACCTGGTAGAATCTGTACACAACCATCAAACAAATATTGTGACATGTTTCAAACCCAAGGCAGGAATACCTATGCTTGGGTGATAAAGACTTGCAAGGTATGGCCGCCATAAGATACATTGTGGATCCATATTTGTATTAACAAAAAGGTATAGCCACCAAAGATACAATGTGGATCTATTCTCCCATGACATGAACTGATCGTAGCCATGAAAAATACACAGTGGATCTATGAGATGACAAGACATAGCCATGGACCAATACAAAGTGGATCTATGTAACATTATATGTGTCAATCTTCAAAAGAAACTTCATCGCAACCTGAGAAAAGTATATATCAGAGTGATCACTCAACCTAGGGTATTCTTACCGATCCTGATGCGGTACAAGTCTAACCATGTGAATATATGTTTTGATTTCGAACATGGCAGAAACCACTTGATTATCGGTCAATGAGGTAAACAGTTAACAGGCGCGAGGGAAATCACCATTGATGTCAATGATTCCCAAGGTACTCTAGTACATCCCAATGAATGTGAATGGATGAGATGAAGTCGAACATTCGTGGAATCATCCAATCAGAGTTCAATGATGTAAACCCACTGTCGAACGCGAGGAGGCCTGCCATTGAGGCATGCAGGTCCCAAGGTACTAACTGGTTTCTAAGTCTAGTTCTCAGATAATGTGCTAAATTTGACAGGAACAGACTTGTCGAAGGAGGGCCTTGATGTATCCCCCATCAATGACACGAAACTAACACAAAGATGTAATTGGTGGATCAAAATAACATGAACTGACATGGGTATTGAAACAAAAATTTGTGATGGTTGATTTTTGAGGCAGATACTTCCCTTGAACACTAAGGCACAACAGCAGAAACATGACATGGACCAAAACATGATGATGCAATGGATACTGTGACTTCCGTCAGGTGACCCAAAGAAGTAAGAAAACTCAGAGGATTGGTTTAGTGAAGAGGTTGAGTGGATTAAAATGCATGCAAAGACAAAGTATCGTGTTCAAGGGCAACTGTAAGACATACTTGTAATGTTCTCAAAAACTGCTTTGCTTGCTTCCTTCAATTTTTCCCCCCATTCAGATAGACGAGTACCTCTTTTTTATTTAACGAGCTCAAGGAGGGTAACACATGCTCGATATAACTCACCTTTGGTAAGTCCCTCTTCCTTTGTTTAATGAACTGGAATAAGTAAGGGTTTGGTCTCGTATGGAACCTTCAATGTATGATTGTTTAACGAGTCCAGAGAAGGTAAAATCGGTGGTTTTTCATGTTTAGAGAGTCTGAAAATAAATTAAATATGACTCCAGGATTGTCCTTTTTCGTAATGTTAGTCTTGCGAGGCCGAAAAAGAGATAAACTATCACTCAAAAGATGCCCTTTAAAACCCTTTAACGAGTGTGAAAGGAAGCAAGATTACTCGGTAATCTTTTCATGTTTAGAGAGTCTGAAAAGAGATTAAAGAAGACTCCAGGGGGTTCCTTTTTTGTATATCCATGCGACCCCAAAAAAGAGATAAAAGGTTGCTTGGTTACATTCTCATGTTTTTACGAGCGCGAGAAAGAACAAAGACTAAGCTCAGTACTTTGCCCCTAGCTTGAAAGCTAGTGGCTTAACTCTAGAATGATCATCAAAGGCTGGAGACATGCCCCCCCAAGATTCAATTCATTCACCGACTTTGAGGTTGTCACCAATTCATGTACTAAATGCAGAAAAAGGATAAGGGTGGATGAAATGAAGGTTCAAAAATGAGACCTAATGAAAGACTCGACTCGACATCTACAAGATCTAGCGAAAGAGTCGATCTGACAGGAGAGGTGATTGTTTCATTTTTTAACGAGCTTGACACAGGAAAAGAACTATGCTCAAAACTCTCGGTTGAATCCTCGTATTTTTGTTTCATGTTTTAATGAGCTTTTTACAGAGAGGAAAAACTATGCTCATAGCTTCTGTTTCATTTTTTAACGATCTTGCCACAGAGAAGAGAAACTATGCTCATGACCTCTGTTTCATTTTTAAATGATATTTCCACAGAGAAGAGAAACTTTTCTCGTGACCTCTTCTTGATCATGGATTTCAATAGGATAATTCTCTGGAAGGAAACCATGTCAAGGGACAAAAATCAGTCATGGCTTCCAGGAGATATTCACTGGATGGAAGAACAATGCTCCGGAAGGAACACATGTCGAGGGTCTTGCCAGGGGTAAGGAGATTAGGCTCCAATAGCCCTATCGAGGATATCACCATGTCAACTATCGTATCTAAGTCATCGAAAGTTGAATTCATGGATACAACACCACATAATTGACCTATGGTTGGGGTGATACTGACTGCATATAAGACCTGGTTATGGAGGTCATTGGGTTGATGGTCAAGTTAGGGCCAATGAACGAAATTTGATCAATAGTCACCATTCTTCCAATGTGAGGAAAATATATCACACAAAAGAGAGTGGAAACAATAGCTTTCATGGCATAGACATAATCTCACCCGAGTAAATTGAAATCCAAGGGGTCCTAGACTACCATAACGTCAATAAAGATATTTTTCCCTCCCAAAGTTATAGGAAAATGAGGAAGTATCCCTAAAGGGTGATTGGTTCTTCTGTTAAAAGAGAACAGAGTCTGGGTAACTGGCACAAGCTGAGGATAACCCAAAGCTTTCCAAGAAATAGAGGAAAAAATACTAATGGACTAACCTTCATCTATCAGTGCATGAGGAACATCCTCACCACAAACCTATACTGTAATCTTTAACGGAATGTGAGAGGGAAGATGAGGTCTAGTTAGCACACCCCAATAAAAAAGGATGGCTTCATTACTTGGAGGGTGTTTTGCAGGAGAGGGAGGAATGCCCCCCAGCACGGTATATTTTGTATCAATGAGAAAAATGTGGGAAAAAATAGGTTTACTCTCTAGCGAGAGAGTAGGATCGATTAATAACAACATCAAATCGACCACTTGGGTTTCATTCTCCAAGGGGAGAATGGGGTCGATGGGTGGAAATGAATCGACCACTTGGGTTGCACTCTCTCACGGGAGAGCGAGACCGACCGAAGATGGGATCGGATTAACCACTTTGGCACTAATCAAATGAGGAGTGGGGTTGACCATGTTGGCACTCTTTAGATGAAGGGTGGGACTGACCAATGATGGGACTGGATCAGTCACTTGGGTCTCACTTTTCAAATGAAAAGTGGGGCTGATCGATGATGGAACTAGATCAACTACTTTGGTTAGTGGTTCAACCGAGGATGAAACTAGATTGACCATCTAATGAATCAAAATGATCGTGGATGGAACCAGATTGACCAGTCTATCAACTAACGATGGGTTGGGGGAAATCTTATGATAACCTTTTGGAAGTTGAATCTTTTCCAAAAGAGAAGAAGCCTTGTCCATACGAGGACAAAGGTGAGAATAATGACCACCTTCGCATAACATACAAGGAAATTTTACAGTTGTCTTCTTCTTACCAACCTTAATGCCACTAGTTGATGGGGCATCACCAACATTTACATCAGGGGCCGATGATGTGGACGACCACATTTATAAGACCTTAGGAATACCAGGGAAATCCCTCAGAAAGTGTTCACCCTTACAAAGACTGCAAGGGAATTTGGGTTTCATATTCTTCGTTTTAATCTTGTCGATCTCATCAACACTCCTAGTAAAATTAATAATAGTTGGTTGCTTGGATCCAACATCTGATATGGTCGGAGGCTTGGTAATTTTTAGGTTCTTCTTCTTCTCTTTTCATTTCTTATTCTTCTTATCAATCTGGCTACTTGCTTTAGATCTTTCACTAAGCGAAGAAGGAGAAATGGAAGGAGACCTGACGGGTGAAGAAGGAGAAAGGTTGACATGAGGTTGATGTGTGGGTGGTTTGTGGGTGGTGTGCTTACATCCTAAGAACTTGCATTCAAGATCACCGGAGTGGAAAACAACCATACTGGTAACCAAATTGTGAGACCTAGAAGGCTCAAAGTAGTGATTTAAGGAGGACCAACGTTCCTGTAATAAGGGAAAACAAAGGGTTCTCATGGAAAAGGGGTTCCTTCATTGGTCATTCTAGGAATTGACGCCATAAAAAAATAAATATCCAACCTAGATTCTGCTAGGGAGAACATACAACACACGCTAAAAATCTAGTAAGAAAATAAGAAAACAAAACCTTCTCACAATGAGCACACTAGTTGGTGATGAAATTCAACATCATGAGAACAAAGTAAGAAAAGGTTGATATATAACGGTGTAAAAGTTACGTTGACGAACTTCTTAACGTACTTACTCCTTGGTGCAAGCTCCCACACATAATCGTCGGTTACCCTCCAAGGAGCCTGAGTGATTTTGGCCAACGTTGATTCTAGGTACCGTGAATACTTTCCCCTCCACGGTCACCTTGTGTAAATACCCTAAAGAGATAGGTCACTAAGGTTACCAACTACAACAGTCATGCCTAGGGAAACAGTCGACAGTCTGATCCACATGCAAGGGCAGGGTATCTGGCCCGAAATCAACTTGAAAGGAATCCACTCATCATTGTGGGTATACCTTCAAGTGACCCCCATAATATGCGCAATCTCTACACCAAGACCAAGAAAGCGGGGTGAGTAACTCTACTAGTCTTAATGCGACCTCAGGTTTGACCCTTGTGTGAGAACAGATTCCTAGGACAAAATGTAGCAATTCGATTTCACCACTCCCTAACACAAGATCCTATGTTTGTTTGCAGCTTTGGAAAGGTATCTTTCACACCTATTTCAAATCCCTACAACTAATCTAATGTAGGTTTTCTACCATAAAATATAAAAATGTCTAATTAATTTTTAGTTTAGCACTTTATTTTTAAGGATGTTGTTACTCAAAAGGAAAATGGCGTGGACAATATGGTGTTTTGACCAACGCTAAATTTATTAAAAGAGATTAAGATGCAATATTTTCATTTTGATGAAAGCTATGCTACGAGATGGAGAAAAAATTCATCATTACAGATGCACAATGTCCCAAAAAAGCCAAAAACCATGCAATTTCGCTACTTCAAATGCAAGCTAGCTTCACTACCCAAAATAAAATAAAAATCATTTATATTATTTGTTTGATTATGATGTATACAGAATTTAAATACAAAACCTTCAGTGCTCCACTACTTTCAATCAGGAGAAAGATTCATATGTAGATGCAAAATACATGAAGCAAAAGGGCTACAAACAAAGCATGCATTCAAGGCAGTGAGGTATGAAAGAAAACAAGTAGAAACTTGTTATAACAAGAAATAACACCATAAATTATTCTACAACCAATAGAGCATTCAAGGAATATAATAAAATGCAGAGAAGAATCCAAGAAATGATAGGGAGAAAGAGAAATCACTCAAAACTGTCCTGTCAAAAAAAACAGCTAGAAAAGGCAATTTCACATGTTTGAAAAAGGTTTCAATCTCCAATAAAGACAATAGAGAGTGATAAGCATCAAAAACCATCCAAAAAAAAATCCAAACAACTTCACAAACCAACCACGGACTCTGGTTAAAGGTCTCTGCAGAATAGGCTGCAAAAGACTGAGCAGAAGAAGGCAAAAACTCTCAAAAAAGAGACTAGCGCTCCTGTTGATACTGAGAGGGGAGTGAATCAGTATCCAGTACAATTTAAAAAACTTTTTCAACTTATACTTAAACCATTCAATTATATCCAATGAGAAATGAACAATAGTATAAGAGTTACACCAATACACCACAATA
>JZKD02S1674919.1:179680-195972 GCA_000966675.3 Picea glauca
TTTTATTATTTACATAGTACTTAACTACTTTGAGTTTCAGGGATCTTACTTTGGACTTATCCATTCCAGGAGGATCTTGAAAATTCTGCAAAAAATAAAGGATATCTATGTACCATTCTAATTCAACAATCTTTTCATTAACTTGGGAATTGTTGGTTTGATGATGTGAATTTCCTGAATTATTATAGATGTAGTCAACTCCCAGAGATATGCAATTTGAATCATCTAGCAGCTTAGCTAACCCCTTCCCTTTGACTAAATTGGTAGGCTTGATCTCTATGTCGTATTCCAATTGCTTAGCTATCCATTTACTTATATTTCCATCATTGTCTAGCTGATTCAAGATGTCTTTAATAGCACTAAATGGTACATATGCAATGACTTTGGAATGCAACACATAAACTCTAAAAGACTTTAGTTCTTTAAACAAATCATAGGCCTTCTTTTCCATAATATCGTATTTGAATTCAACATCTTGAAGTGCCCTGCTGAAGAATGCAATGGGTTGTTCAAAACCTTCAAAAAAAATTTGCAAAAGAGTAGCTGCTAAATTCTCTTGAGATGCAAAAGAAAAAATCAAGAATTATTTTTCAAAATATGGGCTAATGAGAACAGGGGAACCTGAAATAGCCTACTTAATAGACTGGAAAGAATCTTTGGCTTCAGTTCTCCATTTGATCTCACTACCTTTCTTCAACATGCCAGTTATGTGTTTGACCAATTCAACAAAGTTGGGAATAAACCTTCTAAGAAATTTTATCTTCCCAAGGAAAGACTGAATTTCGTTCTTAGTTCTGGGGATAGAAATATTTTGAATAACTATCACTCTAGCAGGATCAATTTTAACTCCATCAGCACAAACAATATTCCCTAGCAATTCCCCTTGTTCTAAAAAAAAATGAGACATTTTTGGATTTAAAGAAATACCATACCTTCTGCACTTCAGAAATACATGTCTCAAATGACGTAGATTCTCTTCATCGGAGTTAGATAATACATTGATTTCATCCAAATAAATGAACACAAACTTATCCTTCTCTCCCACAAAGGCGATATCCATGGCTCATTGAAAAGTGGGCCCAGTATTCATCAAACCAAAAGGCATTCGAGCATACATAAAAGCAACCCATGGTGTTGTGAATACAGTCTTCTCCATGTCATCTGGATGAACAACTACCTAATTGTATCTGAAGAAACCATCAATCATAGACAACCTGCTAGATCCTACCACTCTGCAATATATGTTCCATTTTGGGCAATGGATAGTTGTCTTCCTGGGAACATCTGTTCAAATTTCTAAAATCGACACAAAGTCTAATTTCACCATTTTTCTTTCTAACTGGAACTAGATTTTATATTTAGTCAGAGTACCTCAAAGGTACAATGATCTTAGCATCTAAAATTTTCTTGACTTCCTTCTCCATAATAGGTAACAAGAGAGGATTAATCTTAATTTCCTCTTGAAAAGTTTTACATTCTCTTTCAAAGGTATCTTATGTTTGATGATAGTTTCATCAAAGGTCCTAATATCTTCATACTTCCATGCAAAAATATCAGTGAACTCCTTCAACAATTCTTCATATTTATCTTGGTATTTTTCTCATAGGAATTTTGATAATTTGGCATGCTTGGGATTTGCAGCAATCCCAAGATTACAATCAGTTACCTCTACTTCTTTTTCTGGATCAGGAAGCTTCACAGAAACATCATTTTGATCAAAAATTATTTCTATAGGTACAATGCCTTTTGGAATATGATTAGTAGGAAATTGAAAATCTTATTCCCAACAATCATGTTATGAAAATTCAAATTCTGGTCAGCCTCGTCCATATCTTCATCTTGATCAATACGGATTGAAGAAAATTCATCTACAGCTTCAATGAACCTTTTGATTTCAGAATCCTCCTCAAATACTCTCCAATGCTTAACATTATTTGGAATACATGGTTTTTACCTAAAATCAACCTCATATTTCAGCTTTGGGGGTAAAGGAATTTTAAAACTACTTGCTGCCATAGCTAGTGAATCAACCTGCTCATCCTGATTTCTTGGAATATATATAATATTAAAAGATAGAAAAAAGGCTTCAACAACGTCCCATACCTAATTTATGTAATATTTCAATCGAATATTATTTGTATGATATACATTTATAACATGTTTTACAATGACTTCAGAATCCCCATGCACCTTCAAATGTCGAATTTTCATTTCTCTGGCTGCCCTGAGACCTAACAACAATGCCTCATACTCTGCAATGTTATTTGTTGTATCAAATTCTAACTTGTAATACAGGGTAATGCCTTCATTTTCAGGAGAAATAAGCACTACACCTTCTCCTACACCTTCTCTGGATGAAGCTCCATCAAAGTATAGTTTCCATAGAAGATTTTTATTTTCAGTAGACTGTGGGGCAACAACTGATTTTTTCAAATGAAAATATTGTTGGACGGCATTATCAATGTGAAATATAGAGGATCCCAAGTCCACATCAATTGCATAGATAGGATTATTTACATAATGATCATTGTCACTGATAATATATATCAATTGAGCCTCATGATAGAGTCTTCTAAATTCTCCTCCAAACACAGGTATAGTGGCATAAGAGAGATCCATTTAAATATATCCCCCAAGATTATTACACCAATATCTGGACAACAATATGCCAAATCTAGGAGGGATATGAGATAATGAAACAACAATGTATTTGATAACCCCCAAGCATTTGAATTTTTTGGAATCAAAAGAAAAGAGATCATGGTATGCTTTAGTGATTTCTAACCCCATTTCTTTTATGACAACCTTTGGCATAATATTATGGGAGTTTCTGGAATCTAACAGGAAGTTATGAAGGATTTTGTCATGAATATTTAATGAGACATAAAAAGGAGGAGTGGAGTGATTCCTCTCTTCTACAATTGGCCCTAAGACAATAGTGGGTTTTTCATCTTGGATATTAATCACATCAGTAACAAGATCAACATCAGAAGAAGGTTGTAACCATTTCAAAATATGACTTCTATAAGAATTTGTTTTAACCAACTTAGTCAGAGGAATAGGAATTTTACTCTTACTTATCTCATGTTCTAGGCTGAAAGGAGATGAGAAATTGTCTACTTTCGTGGATGATACTTTCATAGTTGTTTGTACTTACTTTCTTTCAAGATTCTTTCTTCCTGTCTGTACTGTTGGGACAACAGGTTTATCTTTTTTAAGAGCTGATTTTGCAGGAGCTGATTTGGATCTAAGATTGTACCCTTGTTGATATGTATTACAAAGCATATTATCTGGACTTCCCCTAGCCTGTGAATTCAATGAATCATCATATTCATTCTGTGTTAGGTGACTAGGAGCAATCTGATCACTGAACAAATCAATATTTAGATCTTCATCTACATCTTCAACTTCTTAGTTCTCTTCAATGTAATTATTATGCAGAGGTGTTTGAATTTTCTGATCATCATTATTCTTCTTATCCCTTTGCCTGATCTGAGGGTTATAAGTTGTTCTATATTGATTTGAATTCTGATTTCCTTCTTGAGGTGCATTCCATTTCTATTTTTTCAATCTGAGTTTAGACAGTTCAGACGACATTTCTTCCATCTTTCTTTCCATCTCCTCCAAGGAAATCTTTTTATTTTTAGTATTTGATGTAGAGGAATTATATTCTTCTTTTAGCTTTCCCTTATATAATATGTTCTTTAGTTGTTATGATGCTAGAATGTTGGATTCCACTTCAAGAGTTGAATCTTTCATATCAGCCAGAGTGGCTGATCTTATTTCCCTAAGAAGAAAACAAAAATCAGCATCAAATGCATTAGCATAAGTGACCTTTTCTAACCTTTTAGTTGGCCTGATATCATCCAGTATTTTCTGGTACATCTGATCGAATCTCTGAGAGAATTCAGAGACAGATTCATCGTTCTTTCTTCGAAGATTGTTGAAGTATGTCATGTAATACAAATCATATTTCTTGTCACCCCACTTTCTCAAGAACGTGGCATGAAGGTCTATGATGGTGGTAATAGAGTTATCTTTGAGGTTCCTGAACCACTTCTTCACTTCTCCATCTAAACTTTGAACAAATAGCCTTATCCACACATCATAATCCACTTGGAAATCGTCATGAAAGGTATAAAAAGAAAGTAATTTTTCCTCTACAGTTGTTTCCCTTTCATTGTCAAACCTTGGAAGGTAATTCATGTAATCATTTCCTGGGAGAGGATGAAGATAATTTGGCAATACCAAAGGTGCATATCTAGCATCCCTGATAGCATCCATTAGATTAGGAGGTGTTGCACCAGCCATTGTTTGACCACCAAAAGGTTGATTTGTATGTGGATACTATGGTGATTGAGGTGATAAGGACTTAGGGATGTTCACCAATTCAATCTTAGGAGAGGACTGGAGAATTTCTTCTGCAAGTTTTTTAGCAACAAGGATATTAACTTGGAGGCTAAGATTGGGTTTCTCTTCTTGAATTTCTTCAAGGATTAAGATCTTTTCTAAGGGAGGGTACTCTGTTTCTTTAGGAAATTCAAATATTTCCTCATATTTATATCTACTCTCAGGATATGTTGTGTAAAAGTATTATGGTTCTACAAATTCCTCTTTCCCCGAGGTGGATTCTTCAAAAGGAGGTAAAACAAGAAGTTTTTTTAGATCCTATTTTTTTAAGAGATTTGTATTTTTTCAAGATCTTCTCATGGTCTGAAACAATAGGCACATCTGGAGATTCTGGATGGGCTCTAGTACCCTTTCTCTTTGGAGCCATTTGTCAAATGTGGATTCACCAAGTGAAAATATATTACAGTTAACTTGTGCCTAGTTATAGTTTCACCATCTACAACTAGATCTATAAACTTATGTTGTTCTACCCAAGGAAAGTCTAATCATTTGTGTCCCCTGAAACAATGCCAAAAGATGTTAGCGCTAGAAGTTGTTCCTAGACTTCTTTAGGAACAAGCCTAGCACACCTTGTTTAAAAATGTTCAATAGGGGTTTTAAGATGGATAAATCCTTTCTTGATTTGAAAAAGGAATAATGGTCAAATCTATTAAGACCACTTACCTAATTGCAACAAGTCAGGTAAAAAACATTGATGGCTAGAGGTTTAAGGTTTAGGTGATGTGATTGAGAGAAAGGGAAAAACAAAGCCTAATAAATAAAAGAATAACAAATATTGTCTTTAATGTTTTTATGCAGCAAAGGAAAAACCTTTATCTAGAATTCATTCTAAATAAGATCTAAGGAGAAACACCCATGTGGCAAAGATTACTAGAACCCGTTAAAGCAACCTTCTCAACACAAAAGTATTTCAGAGGAAAATGTGAAGATGATAAACAAAGAAAGGTAACATAATAACCACCAATTTCATTAGCAATTAAAGTTGTCACACAGGCATGATAGATCAAAACAATCTTTTAACGATACAATATCAAGCCAAAATAGGGATTCTGTTAGAAAAACAAGATCGCAGAGCAATACAATAAAACAAATGTGGAAATAAAAACACAAAGGATACACAATAAAATATAGATGCAGATATACGTGGTTCACCCAGTGTGGGCTACTTCCACCAGATAAATTTCCAGGTCCTTCCTTTATTATTATCCAACAAATGAAGGGATACAACCTACAACACACCTGTTGTAACTTACTCTTCTTTCTCTCACAATATCTTCTCTCAGAATACAATATTCACCATGATACATAGCCACAATACATTTCCCTCATGAAAGAGGGTTTCCTTCTAGGGAAAAAAACCATAACATAAATTCTATTGTCACATATGCAACCTTATAATGAATGGTCTAGATTTAAAATGAAATTACAATATACATTTACAAGGGAATTTTTCCTTCGGGGGCTTCGCCTTCGAACCCCTGCTAGGGGCCTACTTGCCTCCGGACCCCACAGAGGGGGTAACCCCCTTCTACACTCCCCTGCATGGAGGAGTGTACATTCTTCCGAGGTGTAAAGTCTTCATGGGGTATAATCAGGCTCCACAACCAACAATCTCCCACTTAGATACTGACCTCAACAACTCCACTGTGATTCTATATGTTGGAATATGAGCATTCATGGACCTAGAAAATTTCTCATCTTCACCGTCATGCTTGAATACCAATTGAAACTGAGCAAGAACTCAGTTTCTCCCTTAGTTAACATGTCTGCAGGATTTTGGCTAGTGTGTATCTTTTCCAACTTCAATTGTCCATCTTCCAAGACAGATCGTATGACATGGTACTTGATTTGTATATTCTTAGTATTCGAATGGAAGGTTGAGTTCTTTGCAATATGAATGGAACTCTCACTGTCACAGTACAACCTGCTATTCTCCTTCTTATTTCCCAATTCCTCCATAAACCTATGTAACCAAATCATTTCTTTACTAGCCTTTGTAGAAGCAACATACTCAGCCTCAGTTGTTGAAAGTGAAACAACCTTTTGCAGTTTCGAAATCTGGCTTACTATTGTTCCACCTATAGTAAAACCATACCCTATGGTGCTCCTCCTACTATCTTTATCACCCGCCATATCAGAATCAACATATCCATGTAGAACAGTGTCTAAACCTCCAAAACATAATGCATGAGCAACAATACCTCTCAAATACCTAAGAATCTACTTTACTGCCTCCCAATGTTCTTTACTTGGATTATTCATATACTTTCTCACAACTCCCACTGCATGTGCAATTATCTGGTCTTGTGCAAACCATCACATACATCAAGCTACCAACTCCTGATGAATAAGGGACCCTGTACATGTATTATAACTCCTCCTGTGTCTTGGGACACATTTCCTTAGTTAATTTGAAATGGTTGGCCAAAGGTGTACTAACTGGTTTTTCATTATGCATTGTAAACCTCTCCAACACCTTCTATGTGTACTCACCCTGAGACAATGTCAATTTGTGATTTTTCTTGTCTCTTGTTATTCTCATACCAAGGATTTTATTTGTATCACCCAAATCCTTCATTGCAAATGGATTAGCTAATTTCTTCTTTAGAACATTTATATCCTTCATATTAGACTCTACAACAAGAATGTCATCTACATACATAGAAAGATAATATAGCTTCTATTTTCTATCATTTTAAAATAAACACAGTGATCAGAATTACATCTACTATAACCTTGTCTTGTCATAAACCTGTCAAACTTCAAATACCACTTCCTTGGATCTTTTTTTAGACCATACAAGATCTTCTTCAACATTCATACCAAATTATCTTTCCCTTTGACCTCATACCCCTATGGTTGTTGCATATAAATCTCTTCCTCCAAATCCCCATGGAGAAAATTTTCTTTTACATATAATTGTTCAAGATGAAAATATTCTATTGCCATAAGAATTAAAATAGTCCTAATTGAAGTCATTTTAACAACAGGATAAAATATTTCATCAAAATCTATAACTTTCTTTTTTGCAAACCCCTTTACAACAAGTCTAGCCTTGTATCGTTTTTTGCCTCCATCTTCTTCCTTCAACTTGTAAACCCATTTATTATGTAATGCTCTTTTTTCTGTAGGAAAATGAACCAAATACCATGTCTGGTTATTTACCAGGGAATCCATTTCGTCTTTCATTCCTTGCTCCCACTTCTTTTTGGTGTCTACCTGCATTGCCTCTTCATAACATTTTGGTTCACCATAATTAGTCAAAAATAAATAATAAAATGAAGGAGAGTATCATTCAGGGGGTCTACTTAACCTGATAGATCTTCTAACAACACTTGCAGGAGTTTGAGGTACCTATTGATCCCATTGTCGTACATTTTTATTTTTTGGTACCTTTGGAATTTATTTTTCACTGATCTCATCAAGCACTGTGTATTTTGGTTTTTCTTTTTCCTGTTTATTTCCCTGCAATTGATCTTTGTACATGACCTTCTCATTGAATATGACATCTCAACTCCTAATGATTTTGTTATTTTCATAATCCCATAAGCGATAACCAAAATCATTAACATTGTATCCAATAAAGGTACACTTCTTGGATTTTTCCTCAAGATTTGTTCTATTTTCTTTATCAATATGGACAAATGATTCACAACCGAAAGTATTCAAAAAAGAATAGTTTGCCTTTTTACCTGTCCATGCATCCTCTATAATTCTACCATCCAAAGAGCTTGAAGGTCCTCTATTTACTAAGTAAACAATAGTATCTACAACATCTACCCTGAACTGTAAGGGAAAACCAACATGCAATCTCATACTCCTTGCATGCTCCATGATTGTCCTGTTCATCCTTTCTGACACACCATTTTATTGTGGTGTTATTGGAATTGTCTTCTCTCTACGAATCCCATGGTATGAACAATAATCATCAAACTCCTTACTACAATATTCACCTCCATTTTCTAATCTGAGACACTTCAACCTTTTTCCTATCTCATTCTCAACCAAAGCTTTCCATTTCTTAAAAGTATCAAAAACATCAGATTTTTGTTGAATGCAATAAACCCAAGTTTTTCTAGTTGCATCATTAATAAAAGTAACATAATAATGAGATCCACCAAGAGATCATACTTGAGTTGGTCCCCATACATCTATATGCACAAGCTCTAACCTTTTACTCTTCTTTTCTTTTCTGACTCTGAGAAATATGACTCTCTTATATTTTCCATAAACACAATGCTCACAGAAATCCAAATCAATTTGTTTAATATATGGAAACAAATTTCTTTTTTGAAGTATATGCATCCCTCTCTCACTCATGTGTCCAAGCCTATGATTCCACAGTGTTGTATCCACTCCCATAAAATCTAAAGACATAGAAGAGTCAATATTACCAGTACATAAATACAATGTACCTACCTTATCTCCTTTTGCTATCACCAATGATCCTTTGGTGACCTTCCACACCTTATCTGTAAATATGGATATACAACCTTCACTTGCCAACTTCCCTATTGAAATTATATTTTTCCTTAGATATAGAACATGTCTTACCTCTTTCAACAACCATTTGTTTCCATTGTTTTTCTTTATTTTTACCTTTCACATTCCAACAATTTTGCATGGTGCATCATCACCCAAATGAACCTATCCAAAATCACCTTGAACATAATATAGAAAATGTTTCCTATGTGGTGTGGAATGAAATGAATCCCTTGATTCTACTACCCAAGACTCAGAAATATTATCTACAGAAAGAATCAAAGCATCTTGTAACATATCACCTGTTACATTTGCTTCCTTATTTTTCTCTTGTTGTCCATCTCTTTGTTTCTTTGGAGCTCTACAATCTTTCTTCAAATGTCCTTTCTTCCCACAATTCCAGTACTCTATCTTTCCAAATTAGGATTTGGATCTTCCCTTCCTAGAATTCCCATGGTTCCCTAAGCCCTTTCCTCTATCCATTTGTATTCCCCTATTCTCCATGTTTAATGCATTACTTGATGTCTCACATGTGATTTTCTGTCGAATTTCCTCACTAAGGATAACACCAACAACATCATCAAATTTTAATGTGTTTGAACTAGAGACAGAGTTACTTACAGCCATGACCAAGTCATTCCAACTTTATGGCATTGAGCACAAGATTAGAAGAGCCCTGACCTCATCATCAAAGTCCACTTTTACATAATTTAGTTGATTAGTAACCGTATTAAATTCATTTAAATGATGTCCAACAGAATCACATTCTCACATCTTCATATTAAATAATATTTTCATTAGAAATACCTTATTGGACACCGAGGGTTTTTCATATAGTTTAGCTAATGCATCCATCAACTCCTTCGTTGTCTTTTCTTTCAAAATATTGAAAGCCATCAACACTTTCAGGCTCAACCGTATCGTTCCTAGTGCCTTTCTATCAAGAACCTCTCATTATTCATCCTTCATGGTCATCGAATTCTTTTCTATTCCACCCAATGGTAGGAATAGATCCTTTTGATATAAATAATCTCCCATCTACATCTTCCATAACTAGTAGTTTTGGTCATTAAATTTATTGACCCTAATCTTTCCATCTTCTTCCATTGCTCCCACTTGAACCAGGAACCCTTTTTTCTTGTGAGTTACCTTTCACTCTGATATCAATTGTTAGAAAAACAGGATCGCAAAGAAATAAAATAAAACAAATGCGGAAATAAAAACATAGAGGATACATAATACAATAAAGACACAAATATACATGGTTCACCTGGTGTGGGCTACGTTCACCAAAGAAATTTCTAGGTCCTTCCTTTATTATTATCTAGCAAATGAAGGGATACAACCTACAACACACTCATTGTAACTTCCTCTTCTTTCTCTCACAATCTCCTCTCTCATAATACAATATTCACCAAGACACATAGCCGCAATACATTTCCCTCATAAAAGAGGGTTTCCTTCTAGGGAAAAAAACTCTAACATAAATTCTATCGTCATATCTGTGACCTTATAATGAATGGTCCATATTTACAATGAAATTAAAATATACATTTACAAGGCAATTTTTCCTTCGGGGGCATCGCCCCCGAACTCCATCTGGGGGCCCGCTTACCCCCAGACCCCACAGAGGGGATAACCCCCTTCTGCATTCCCCCACATGGAGGAGTGTACATTCTTCCGAGGTGTAAAGTATTCATGTGGTATAAACATGGTTGAAAACAAAGACTTCTGAATCGGGAAGATAATCACAATCCACATCAAACATATTCAACCCTTTCTTCTTCTACATCATTTATATATAGTGTTTTGAATTAGTTACATGTACTTAAGGTCGATCATCACTATCAGGGACAACTCAAAACTAATCCCTACAAAAAATCAAAATGAATTTCAGCCTTTGACTGTTGATATACAAACTAATAGCATTTTTTACAAAAAAAACTCCTAGGATCAAGGAAACATCCTTGCATAAAATACTCTTTTCTTGACTTGTTCTCCATTCATATGATAGCACTACAAAATCCTATTAATCCTTCCTAGATACATCTTATCTTCAAATATCCATGCGAATCTAGCCTTTGACGACTCAATCATGGTGCCCAATATCCATTTACCTTATTATCCCAATATAAAATTTGAGATCCACAAAAGGTTTATAGCTTCATAACATGCTCTATAAGATGATAGCATAGGTATAACCCTCCTTTGTTACAAAAATATGAAACTAGGAGAATTTAGCAGCAAAATCGGCTGCTACATGTGTTCATGTAGCGACCATGTTTTTATGTGTGTGATTGCGGGAACTTCCTGTAGCGACCTACCAAAAAACCATTTCTGCATTTTTTCAACTCCTTCCTTTACATAGGTTGTAGATGGCCATAGCCAAAAAGGGGCACGATACCTTAGAAATAGGAAACAAAAATATTTTTCCATCATCCATCATTTTTAATCTCAAAAACCAGATTTACCCTGGAGGTGGTATTTTCAAATTGATAGATTTATATACAGGATTAAAGAAGTTTATTCTGCCAACAATTATAAACTATCCTTTCGAGTCTACTTTAATTGAGATCAGGTTTTCATTCTTTTAGGTTCATTTCCTTCAGATTCGATCTTAGGGTTTGAGCTTTTCATATTCTTCTTATCCTGTTTTCTGGTAGAAACTCTATTTTTTCCAGTGATAGTCTTTTTATTTATGATCAGACCACCCTTCTTGAATTTATTCTTCTTAGGCTTAGTTATAGGGGTTTTCTTGCTTGTATATGACTTCTTCAAAGGTTTGGCAGGATCTTCATCGATGATAATGACCTTCTATGTGATAGTAGGTTTATATATTGCTTTAGAATTCATAATGAACTTGTTTCGAGGCCTTGTGCTTCATTCCTTATCAAAATTATGTACTTATCCACGTTATCTTCAAAAGAGCTTGAGGCATGAGGAGTAACCTATGGGATGGGCACTTTAGGCTACGCCAGTTATTCAAATGCTTATGTTGTCTTAGGTTTTTTATCCCCTCACAGTACCCTAGGTTTTACATGTCTTTGAGTCCTTCTAGAGTAAGTATTTTGTGAAAAAGGAAAAGGGGCTTACCTCCACCTAGGATTCGAGAATACCCTGCATCTTCTTGCTAGCTAGTTTGACGATCTTCCACAGGTTCATATGGGGTCTTAATATAAGATTCTCTCTTTCTCTTCTTTGAAGTATCTAGTTGATTGGCGCTAGATGAAGTTTCTTGTTCGATATTAGCACCCTTATCATGTGATTTTTCATCAGAAGGATGCAATTTCTTCTCAAAACCTGATTGGATCAAAAATCCATCCCAAGTCTTATGTAGCTTCCCTAGCTTGGCCTTAACAAGAACTTTGATCAAGCCCCGATGATAGATTTTGTGAGGAGGGGTTTTGGGGTTTGCTTGGACCTTCATGGCCATCTTGTTGAGATCCCTCAAGAAATAATAGGGTAGATTCATTCTCTTAATTCCTTCCAGATGAAGCAAAAATTGTACATGAAATAGAAATACGACAGAATAGCACCCCTCACAGGTGATGAATATTTTAAGCATGAGTAAGACTTCCATCCATTCATCAGCAATCCAATCCATAGGAATTTCTTTGGCCCAATTAGGGTCTCTGTGTTCGGGTTTCAAAAACTGGTTTACATCTCCTCCTATAATCAGTTTATTTTTAAACCACTTGTTGCCATCAGTTGGGAGGTTGCAAGCAATTTCTATGGAATCCTTTGTAACCTGCATGACCAAGTTTGAAACTTGGGCCCATTTTCCATTGAAACTCTCAGCAAATGCTCTTGATATAGTTTAATGATGACCATCCATATTCGTGCAGAAAATATATCAACCGCCTTGATTGAAAATGTGGCAACTGTCTTCATAAGCTTCCATGATCTCAGGCCCTTCAGGCTCTTTCCTATTCACATGTCCACCCTTTCCCATATGCGTAGCTGTGACCAAAAGACTAGACTCTCAGATACAAGGAAGGGGTCTATATGTTGTGTAATGAGAATACTCGGGGATATGTTGGCTCTGTGGGTGTGAATTCAAATCGAACAGCTATTGTAGGTAACAAATAATGTGACAGTTTTAAAAAAACGTTTTTTGAAAAGAATCATCCGCATAACCTCCTGAATAGATGACGTGTAGAAAAGACCACCCATATTCGCATTTTATGGCTGACAACTGGTACTTTCTAACTAATTTGCATACTCATGAATTCTTTAGTACAATCCACAACTTCCATGACTCTCCAAGGTACTTCAAATGATCATGAACAATGACATGTGGAAGTTCCTATAGTGCTCAGCCATATTTGTCTGTTTTCTTTCTTGGGAGGATTAGACTTTGAATCTGCATCCTACTAAGTTAAATAATGATGAATAATGGATGATGACATGACTTATGGATAAAATGAAAATATTTGAAGCCAGGTGATGTCATCAAGCAATCATTTAAACATGTGTGTAATTCCTTTTGTCCCCCTCTCAAAAAACTAAATCCATCGCATTCATTTGATCTAGCATTATTTTAATCACTTTAAGATAAGCTATCAAAACTTTAACAACATAATGCTAAAGATTTATAACTTATACTAAATTTGAAATGACAAGTAGGAATGAATGAGGAATAAAACAATGTAGAACAAAGTAGATGTTAACAGTTTTAAACTAATTAATGTTGATGTTTCAGATTCCAGCTCCATGTTGTGAATGATGATGATTATGTTATTCCAGATCCATGTTGTGAATGATGATGATGATGATACTCCATCTCCATGCTGCGAATGATGAAGATATTGATGATGAGAAAAACTTCTAATGATTTATAGATGTGTCAGTCAGTGTTCCAGATGATGATGATGTTGCTTCCCTCTCTCTCTCTCCTGATGATGTTGTATTGTAGAATACCCTTCTTTTTAAGGGGGAGTATTGAAATATTGTAGCTGTGAATTATATTCTAAATATAATTGAGTTATTATTATATATATCAATCCCCTTTTGTGGATTTATCATGTCAGGACTTATGTATGACCAAATCTCATATTGTGGATTGGTCAAACCATTTTTATATGGTGCTAATTGAGAAGTCGGCCCCTAGGGCTAATTAAAGTGGTTTTAACCACTAGTTGAAGAATTCAACCCATCTTGGTGAAGAGACATAACCCTAGTGCCTCCCAGCTAGTATAAATAAGTGAGGATGGCACCTCACTTACTCACTCACTCAGTCACTCATCTAGTGTGCAAGTTTTGGAGGTAGTTGTAGTTGCAAGAAGAAGGAGAGAGAGGCACATTGCTCATTCTTGGATATTCTCTATTGTTTTGGTATTTATCTAGGTAGTGTATTGGCACTCTATATTAAGGAAGTTTTTGTTGTTTTTTCTCCCTAGTGAGGGTTTCCCAGGATAAAATGTTGTGAACCTTGTGATTGTGTTTCTCTCAGTGATCCTGCTTATGCTATTATTGTCTAGTAAATTGAAAAGAAATTAATAGCAGATCTAAATTTAACAAAGACATCCAAAACCCCTAATCCATTGAATCAGATTAGTCAACAACCCTCATTCCTTAATTGAAATTAGAAAACCATCGATGAAAATCATGTGTCAAAAAAATGCCAAAAACGGCTCTCATATCAGTATATAATACATAGGACCAATTTTGCAAAGAATATAACACATACCCAACAAAAATACCCATGCAAGAAGGAAAATTTAACATCCATTTGATGGACCTCCCATTTATGTGAGGCAACAAGGGCTAGAACAAGGAGGATGGAATTCATTTTGGTTATAGGGGAAAAGGTTTCATTATATTCTATTCCTTCAACTTGAGAGAACCCTTTGGAAACTAACCGAGCATTATGTATTTCAATAATTCCATTTGATGCATACTTATTTCTATACACCCATTTACATCTAACAAGATTTCTTCCTTTCGGAAGAGGTACAATATCCCAAGTATCATTCACCATTAAAGAACGACACTATTCATTTATTGTTGTATCCCAATTTGGATGACTTGAAGCTTTTGCAAATGTTTTTGCATTATGAGTCTTTGAAACTTGAGCCAAAAGAAAAGAGGCTTGTTGGAACTATTAATGTGTCTCATGTTGATCTGAAGGATAAATGACAAGATCATAAACTACTTCTCGAGTTGAATGGACCCATCTGGGAAGTTGTGGTTCTGGTGTAGGTTCATGTTCAATAGACTCATATGGAGGAAGGTGAGAAAGCTAAGGTGGATTTTCATCCTCATTGTCATCATATAAATAAGAAGAAACCAGAATAGGAACAAAATATGGCACAAATGTCGAAGATGGATTGCAAGTTGAAGAAGGCACAAACGTTGAATTAGGCTCGTAGGCCAAGAGATTTTCATCAAATTTAACATCTATTCTAATAATAATTTCATTAGAATGAGGTTGAAGAAGTATGTAACCTTTGACATCTTTATAATAACCAACAAACATACATTTCTCACTTTTAGGATGTAAATCTTTCCTTTTCTCATCAATAATGTAAGCCCATGCTACACTACCAAATACACGGAAGTGGATTACATCTGGCTTAATTTTATTCCATGCTTCTGCTGGTGTTATAGTTTTTAGATCCTTTGTGGGAGTGCAATTTACTATGTAATTTGCATAGTTAATGGCTTCTGCCTAATAATTAATACTTAATCCCTTATATTAGATCACACAATTAGCCATTTCTTTTAATGTGTGATTTAGCCTCTAAGAAACACCATTTTGATGTGATGTATATGGAATAATGTGTTTCATTCTGATTCCATGTGCAATACAACAACTTGTAAAATTCTCGTTCACATATTCACCTCCATTATCTGTTATTAATCTTTGAAGTTGATATCCATATTGTTTTTCTACAAGGGCCTTGTAGGCTAGAAACTTGTCAAACACTTTGCTCTTAAGTTTTAAGAAGTAAACCTAAGTGTGTTTGGAGAAGTCATCAACGGAAGTTAATAAATACACGCACCCAGAAAAAAAGAAGAAATTCGACCACACAAGTCACTCTGAACAATTTGCAAAATGGTTATGGCATGCCAAGAAGAATGTTTGTCAAAATTATCTCGATGATGTTTTCCAAGAACACAACTAGCACAAACACCATATTTGCATGAAACAAGAGGAAGACTATTCACCATCTGTTGATTACCTATTTTCTACAATGAGCGATAATTTAGATGACCAAACCGCTCATGCCAAATTTTTCTCAAGTCATCTCTATGAGCAACAAAAACTGATGGAAAATATGATGACCCAAAGTTGTCAAACTTGTACAACATCGTAATATCATCAGCTATTCTAGTTGTGAGAACATGCTTAGGATATTTTCGATCCTTGATTACAACTTTTTGAGGTGAAAACTCTA